>QAPF01001892.1:4744-72894 GCA_004367935.1 Colletotrichum sidae
AAAAACCCTGGCAGCCCGTCCCCCGCCCCGCCCCCCCCCCCCCTGGGTTGGGTGCGGATCTCCTCAGGCAGTGGGGCGATCGATTGAGTTCAGGGCAGACGCACGATGATGGCTTCACCATTTACCCAGTGTCTGATGGGTGGATCACGTCAAGGCCATCAACTCTTCGTGATTTCCATGGCTGGCGGCTTTCTGAATTTTTGTTAGCTCCAGACTCTGTTGGAGAGGTCGCCGGATCCAGCTTCTTTCCTGTGGTGAGTGGCGAATCCCCGACGACAGCATAGTCCGCGTGATTTCGGAGTCGTCAGCTTGCGGCTTCTTTACCGGATAGAGACCAGTCTGATGTCTGTGACTTTTGGGCCCGCAGCGAATCATGCTTGACATACCGGCTGTCCTGTTTCCGTAAAGTTTGTGTTGCGCTTCGTCAGACAAGGTAGGGGAGCTTGGTTCCATGAGTGATCTTCAGTCGAAGAAGCTTACCTCATGCCGCCGGTGCACATGCAAGTAATGATTTGCAACCATGTTGGAGATAAGGATATCCCGGTGTGTTCGCCGCATTAATGGGGCTAGTGAGGTAGCAAGCAGTAGTCGCAGTAGTCGTGTCCCATAATCCGCGATTTACATGTTCATGACACTGGCACCGGGGGTCACGCTGGCCATGTCCCTGTGCGATTCGCTCGCTCGGGCAGTCGATTCGAAGCAAGAGAAGGACAGTCGTGATTCTAACCCGTCACTCTCACTAGCACTAGAGTATCTGTGTTCTTGTGTGAGTTTTACTTCTGACGATGATGCGATCTGCACGCCTTATCACGCTTGCCGGTGTATGCTTCTTTCTGGCATGGCCCGTTTCGGCAGCGGATAATACCAGGATAATGACACTGGGGGAGTCCAAGCCGGTAGTTCTGAGTGCTCTGTGATCGGCTACCGACAACCGTACCGGGGATGAAATCTGATACCCGGCAGGGTTGCGGGCGAGCGTTGCTGTGGAAGAAGCATCGTGATAACAAGGTGACCAACACAGCTTTGGTGGCACGTTGAAAGCGCAAGACTGCGGGCTCGACTACGATGGCAGAAACGAAGGCCATGGGGGAGCTCTCGCCATGGACGTGGCGCGGACAGTATCCCAGCTCCAGCATCCACCCGTTGGTCGGCGGGACGGCCTTTAACACATCGTTCGCGACGGACAACGGTCCGGGGGGCACGTGCTTGCCCGGCATTCCGGTGACCTTGATCGCCGGGTGCTTCTCCCGGGCCTCGGGCGACGGGCCGACAATGTTCAGCTGGATGTCGTCGAAGAAATCCAAGTCCTGCACCCGCTTGAACGGTTCGTCCTTGGTGCTGGAGGAGGCGAGGCAGCTTTTCGCGTGCGGCGTCGTGATGATGGGGAAGTCTCTGTTGAGCGAGTTCTCGACCAGACGGTCAAAGTGGTCCTCGTGGTAGTGCGACAGCAGGACGGCGTCAATCTCTGGGAGCTCGTCGAGGTCGAGGGCAGGATTGGTCTGGCGCTCTGCCGTGACGCCGGGTCCGAGGTGCACGTGGTCGCCGGCGTGGAGGAAGTTTGGATCCGTCAAGATGCGGATGCCCTGCCACTCGAGGATTGTCGTCGCCGTGCCGACGAAGGAAACGCTCGCGTCTTCATCTCCGTTGGATTCCTCGCGAGGGTGGGTGTGCTCTGCGCCGAGGGGAAGAGTGGCTGGCGCCTTCTGGGTGCTCTCTCGCAGAAGCGGCTCACGATGCGCCGGGTCGAGTGTGAGGTATCTCGAAGAGGACATTTCGCAATCAGTCTTTTGGTATTTCTTTGAAGACGTGAATCAGCGTTAGGAAAAAACATATGATGACAATGAAAGAACGACTCGGTGTATGTCAAGTCATAGAAGCGGGGATTGGTACGACGCGTGGTTTTGTCACCATGACGTTTCGCGTCATCATGAGGTTGGCGATCAAGTATCAATGGTGATCATCCAATAGAATTCTAGAGTATGTACGCAAGTGGAATGCTGAGGTTGCTAATGGGTAAATGTCATTCAAGTGGCTATGCACAAATAGCCTCATCTCAAGCTCTAGCAGAAGCTAGCAAGAGGTGGACAATGGTCCCATACTCAGTACCGAAAGACTTAGAATCTTGTTGCTGGGTGATTATATCACCAGGCCTGCTACAGGACAACTGTAGGATGGGACAAATCGCAACACGATGTCTCAAGTCAGTTAGCCTCTTCCGTTCCTCAGACATATTCGTTTGATTTCAGACTTCACGCAAGGTTCAAGTGTCGCATCTTTGTAGCTAGGCCAGTCCAAGCGACCTTGCGTTCCACATTCAATTAATCAGTAGACCTACATCCCTGAACTCCTTACTTTGTCGTCCACGAGGTGAGGGACACGACGTGTTTGCTTCTACCTACTCGATGGTCTGCCTGAAGGAGCAATAGACTCGGAGCCCCGCGAAGTGAAAGTACCCTGCGGACTCTCTAACATAGAAACATCAACGTCTCGAGTCAAGGCTATCGTAACTTCTGGGACTGTATGGCGCTATTGTACATTTGGTTGACTGATGGTGCTGATGACATTAGTGTATTCGTACCTACTAGAGTAGAAGTGCTCCACGAACAATCAGTCTTCTCGCAAGGCGACATGTGCGAATTTCGCAAACTCCACCGTTCGAGCCTTGCGTCCCTATCCCTCCATAAGTAATCCACGTACATGATCTCCAGCGTCCGTCAAGAGCTAGGTGCGGTGTGTTATTGAACTCTGGCCGCGGGTCTTTGCTGCGCTGTGTCTAAGGTAATTGCCAAAAACAACCCATGCTTCGTAGGCCTGTCTTGCTGCGGTTCCGTAGACAATGTTGCTTCGCTGTCAAGCTCCAGTCAAGATTCACATCCAAACTCTGGTGCTACTTACATATATACCGTTGCTTGGATTAATGCCTCTTTCGCACTGTTCAAGTCACGGATACGGCCGCTGTTGTAGCGCATGAGCACTGTGTGACTCGGGACGCGCCTTGAGGTTATGGATTCCATGCACTCCAGGATTCCATGTGGACCGAGTCTGCACCTGTTGTCATGAACGCCACGAGGCCGCTACGAGGGTCACTGTCAGAGATTGGCAGCACGGTACCGTCAAGTGCAGTGATGGCAATCAAGCTCTCATTTGTGCAGCCAGACCAAAGTCGAGGCACTATATACAGTATCTACAGCCGCCTAGTTGATGGCGGCAGGGGGCTCCTGGCCCGGAAGGGGAATGCTCTGGGGGTGGGCGGTGAACATGCCCTCGGGGTCGTAGACGGTCTTGAGCTGCTGGAGCTTGGCGTAGTTCTTGCCGTACAGACGCTCGCTCCACTGGTCGACGGTCAAGGCCGTGTCGCGGTAGTTGACGAAGCCGCGGAGAGGGACGCCCTCGGTCTTGAGCTGCTGGCGGAACGGCTCGAAGCCGTCCTGCATGTACTTGAGACCGTCGACGGGGAAGTTGGTGAGGCCGGTGGCGAGACGGCCCTCCCAGCGAATGAGCCACAGGCTGTTGGCGTGGGCAAAGGCCGTGTCCTCGTCCTTGAGGGCGCGCGCCGTCTTGCCGCCCCAGAGGTCGATGAAGCCGAACTTGGTCAGGTCGGTGCGGTTAAAGGCAAAGGTGGTGTGCTCGTAGAGGGCGGTGGCGGACTCCTTGGTGAAGGGCTGGTCGGCACGGAGGACGAGAGCCTGGAGGTAGAAGCTGCGGGGCGGGAAGGTGTCGACGGCGATGTCGATGGAGGGGGTGGCGACGTTTTCAATGGCCCAAAAGTCGTTGACGTCGCGGGCGACCTTGGCGCTGGGGATCTTGGCGACGAGGGGCTCCATGAGAGCGTCAAAGTCGTCGGGGTTGCCCCAGTAGAAGCCGGCGCCGCTGAAGGGGGGAGCGGTCAGGGACCAGCGCATGGTGAGCTCGTCGGGCCACTCGCCGGCGAGGACGTGGTCCTGGATGGTCAAGAGGGCGTCGACACCGGCGGCGAGGGAGTTGTCGTCGAGTGTGATGGTGTAGTTGATGGCCTTGGGGTAGGTGGGCTTCCAGGTCTTGGTGGTCAGCGACAGGATGATGCCGTACGAGCTGCCGGCGCCCTGCAGGGCCCAGAAGAGGTCGGGGTTCTTGGTGCGGGAGCACTCGACGACGGTGCCGTTGTACAGCATGTACGTGGCGCCGTCGAGGAAGTCCATGGGGGTGCCGAGGATGCGCGACAGGGAGCCGAAGCCGCCTCCGATGGAGCTACCGACGAGACCGACCATGTTGGCGCGGACGTGGGGGAAGCGCGCGCCATGCTCCTTCCAGAGCCAGCTGACGACGGGAGAGACGAGGCCGCCGCCGCCGTAGGTGAGCAGCCCGGTGGCGTCGTCGTAGCTGACGTTTTGGAAGTGGGTCATGTTGAGGGTCAGGCCGGCGGTGGGCAGGCTGTAGGAGCCGTAGCAGTGGCCTCCGTCACGGGCGGCGACGAGGACCTTGGCCTCCCGGGCGCAGGCGAGGGCGGCAGCGACCTCGGGGGTGGTTCGCGGCCAGGCGACACCGGCCGGGGTCGGGGTGATGCGGCGCTGCCACGAGCGGACGTCGTTGGGGAACGAGGCGTTCGTCTCGGGGAAAGAGGTAATCAGACCGGCCGTCTCGAGGCAGGTCTCCAGGTCCTGGGCCTGGGCCTGAGCGAAAGGAGCGAGAGACGCCGCGAAGGCGACGAGGTTGCAAAGACGGACCATGGTGATGGTCAAGAAGGAAAGACTGGAGTGGGAATGCCGTGTGGAAGCGGCAATGCAATCACCCGCCTGAGCGTCGCCAGCTCTTTATACGCGTCCGTCTGCCCCTGAATATCACGATATGTCTTGGCAGCAGCCTCCCGCCGGGCCATCTTGACCACATCGGAGGCATTGGTTGCAGCACTGCGTAGCTCGTCGATGTCGACCGGCAGTCCCGGACACTGGATGAACCGTCATCAGGTTGTAATGGAAAGGGGATTTGGCGAGCTGTAATGTCCATCGTCCCAACTTCAATCAAGGTGGTGAAACTCTGTTTGATTGTTTCGCAGGCTTAATCGATTGGATTGGGGTCCGGCCAGGGATGTCCCAAGCATCTGGGCCCGTCTGCAGCCCGCCTATAAGCGCTCGAGTCATTGATGCCCCGAGGTGTGTAGCGCTGTAGAGACTCTGGTCAGCGTAAAGTCGGCGCACTGCCACATGAAGCATCGCAGTGCCAAGACTGACCATCTCCTGAGAGATATTGCGGGTGACATTGGAGGTGCTGGGCGACGCGAGTATTTGCACCAAACAGATGGCGGCGCTCGACTTGACCGCCGGCCGTTCGGTTTCGGGCGCAGCTGCTTGGAAACAGTGTGCGTCGGCTGCAACTTGACAATGGACGCATGGCATTTAAAGACATGCAAGGCGAGGAGGTCGTTCGTCTAGAAGCAGCCACGAAGAGGCTCAAGGAAGGAAACTTGCACGCAGGCTCTTGACGTGGGGGTCGTCTCGGAGACGTTAGGCCAATTGCCGGGATTTCCCCCACTCAAGACAGTGAAAAGCCTCTATAGGCAGCTTGTGAAGGCGGCCAATCACAACAGCTGCCCTCGCAGCTCAGCACTCGGTTGTGTAGTGTAGCGGTTATCACTCCAGATTTTGATTGCATACAATCTTCTGGTAACCCCGGTTCGAACCCGGGCACGACCTGATTCTTTTGCCATTTTGACCAATCCTGTCAGTGCAGAGCATACGAGATCCGCAGGCCACGAGCGACGATGGATGCCCATCTCATGAATTAAGATGATACTCGCGTCGCCCGCGAAGAAACGCAAAGCAAATCAGACTCAAAGCATATCCACGCGATGCGCGGTAGGTTTGCTGCTCCTCGGGGTTTCCCTGTGAAGCTTTTATCCATCATGTCCTGCCAAGACTCTTCCAATCCAGTTTACTCTCTGTCAAACTTGACGACTTAGTGCGTCGCACTTGGAGGCCGCAGGAGACATTGCTCTTGTTTCTCAAGCGCACGCCTGCTTGTGGGCCATTGCGTTATTGAAATCACCGGCCGTCGTGGCCATCGCCTCTCGGAGCAATTGACGTTCAACACGAACGATCCATGAGCAATTTCGACGTTGCATCTCGCAAACCATCGCCATGACCGCATGCCTCTAGATATGGAACCTTGCCCAGGCGCCGTCCAGCGCTGAATCGTAACTCGTGTTTCTTGACCCACTTCTATACTGTCGGCTACAGTGCTCGAAGTGTCTGCGTTGAAACACGGCATTATCAAAGTTGTTCATTAAGACACGACTATACAGTAGAGGCCCATCAAATCTTATTGACTTGATCACAAATCAAAGTTGCATCGCTGCTATCAACCTAGAAGTACCTCTCATACGCCTTGGCGGCATCTAGGAGCATCCTCTCAAACGGTATCCAGTCCTGGCCAGTCGCCTTGACCGCCTTGCTGGCGTCTACACCTCTGGCTGCGGCAGGCTCGCTGTAGTCTGCATTGTAGCCCTCGCCAGGCTTGCCCTTCAGAATGATGCCTCGCCGCTCGGGATACTCCCTCCTCAGGACGTCGGCGTAAGCCTGGACGTTTGCGTAATTCCCGTTGCCACCTGCGATGAACCGTTCGCCATCGGCCGCATGGCGGTGCTCGGCTGCAAAAATCACGAGGCGCGCGACGTCTCGCACGTCCACGTGAGTGCCGTTGCCCGGTCCCGCCGGCGACACCTCCTGGCCGGCCATGATGCGGTACGCGATGATGGCCGTGTCGCTCAGCTTCTCCGGGTCCTCGGGCAGAATCAGCGGCGGGCCAGCCACCCACACCGGGTTCACTGCCGTCATGCTGAACCCGATCTTGTCCGCATTCGCCTTGCGGAACTCCCAAAATGCGCGCTCCGCCTTGACTTTGCTGACGACGTAGATCTGGTGCCCTGCGGCATTGCTGCCTGCCTGCGCGAGGGCCTCTTCGGCCTCGTCATTCCAATCCGCCTCGTTGACTGTGCGGCCAATGTACTTTTCTCCGCGGCCTCGCACCGCAACGATGGAAGACATGAAGACGAAGGACTTGATGGTCGGCTGCGCCAGCGCGGAGGCGAGGATGCTGGCGGTGCCCTTGACGGCGGAGTTTATGACGTAATCGACATTGGTGTTGGAAAGAGAGACGGCGCTCGCCAGGTGGGCAACGGCGCTGACGTCCCTGACTGCCTCGTCGAACGCACCAGCGACCGTGATGTCGGGGACCTGCACGGTGGACAGCTGGTCGGTCTTGGCGTACTGCGGCAGCGCGGCGAGGAGACCGGCGGCGGAGGACGCCGAACGGGTGGCGGCCCGCACGGAAAACCCGGCCTCGAGAAACGCTTCCACAGTGCGGGCTCCGATGAACCCGTTGGCGCCGGTGACGAGAGCGAGGCCTTTGGTCGACATTTTGGGCTCTTTTCGTAGAGCGGCTGTTTGAATGGCCAAGCCAGGTCTTAGCCGAGAGTGCCTTTTATTCTCCCCAGTCCTGGTGTCGTAATGATGCCATCTTGACAAGGACGTTATCCCCGTCTTTGTTATCTCCACGCCGAAACGGCAAAACGGCAGTCCGCGGTCTGATGTCAGTGGCCCCAGTACTGAGCGCAACATTAGCCTCTCATTGGCAGCTCTGGAGTTTACGGAGCAAAGACGAGAATTCGGAGATAACACGTCCGTGACATTGCTAAAACTTCTCCCCGCCTCCCTTTAGATCTTCGGCGTCTCGAACCTCGGGGACGGCCGTGTGTGCAAACGCCCTCGACTTCGTCCTCGCCTCGAACAAAAAGTCGAGCTCGGCGTGCGTCCTGCCCTTGGTCTCGGGGACATCCAGCCAGGTCACGACGAAAGCCACGACGCTCAGCCCGGCGAAGAAGAAGCCAATCTTGCCGCCCCAGTTGGCTTGGTCCGTGTTGTACATGTACGGCGTGAAGAAGCTAAAGATCCACGCGCCAATGGACTGCGCCGCAAGACCGATGCCTGCGGACTTGGATCGGAGACGGACGCACGAAATCTCGGACGAAATGACGGGCACTGCGCTGGCGACGCCGAAGCTGTTGAAGAAGCCAAAGAGGAGCAGGGCGACGCCCACGAACCTAGCAGTGTTAGCGACAGTTCTTGGGTCTGCGCATCGTCGACTCACCAATTGGCCCCAGGGGTCGAGAAGCATCCGGCAACGCCCATGCCCGCCCACGCACCAAAGTCCAGCACGATACTGATGAGAATCATGCGTCTCCTTCCGAACCGCGGCACCGTGTACCACGAGATGGCGTTGGCAACCATATTGGAGACGACACCGATCAGGTTGACCATCAGAGAGTACCGAGCAGACATGCCGGCCATGATGAGGAAGTACGCTCCGTTAGTGAGCAGCGCCATGCCCACAAACTGCTGCAGCAGATTGAGAAAGACAATGACGCGGGTGCGGCGGAGGTTGACGCCTTGGAAGCACTCACGATACGTCGGAGGGCCCAGCGTCCGGTCGTCGTCCTCGTGCGCCAGAGTGGCCTGGATTCTCTGCAGCATGCTGCTCCCGCCTGCCGTTCCCAGTCTTTGCACACTCTTCTCCGCTTTTTCAATGTGGTCTCGGGAGACGAGCCAGACGGGGCTTTCAGGGATCAACGCAGCGGCGATGACCGCCATGCCCCCGAAAGCCCATTGCGTGCCAAAGGGGATGCGGTAGGAGTCTGCTGAAACGGAGCTGACTTGGTTGAAGACAATGGCTATGGCCATGAGGTGACCGAGCGACTGGAAACGTGAGCGAAGGACAATCCATCCAAGCAGGAGACTTACGACATTAAATGCGTAGAAGCCGAGCAAGACTCCGCGCAGGTTCTTGGGCGCAATCTCGGAGATGTACGTCTGGCACGCGGACATGAGGACGCCGCACCCGGCGCCGATGACGATCTTGGCAAACAGGAACAGCCCTCGCCGCTCAGAAGCACCTGCCGGCATTCCTGAAGTGAAGGCTGCGGCAGTTCCGATCATCCCCAGGATGCCTCCGAGTAGAAACGTCGCGCGTCGTCCGAAGCGGTCCTGGAACCATCCTGCCGTGACTGAACCTCCTGCTGCACCTGCCTGGACCAGTCCATTCCAAAGTCCAAGCCACAAGGCAGGAAGGATGGCAGCTGCGCCACTGCCTTCCCCAAAGTCTTCCCTGGAATGACGTAAGCGAAGCCATTGACCGCGAGGCAGGAAGCATACCTACCGAAACTTTGGCAGGGCCGAGATGGCCCCGACAATGACCAGGTCATACCCAAACATCAACGGACCGATGTTGGCCAGAATGGCGTACAAGACGACTTTGGGATTCGCGCGGAGTGAAGTCCACGGACGCTCGACTGGTGGTGCCTGCTGAGCGGCGTCTTCGACCATCTCAGCGAATGCCTCTGGTTGGTTTGGTTTCGCCATCTCGAGTCTGCGAGCCTTTCCTTGCCGACATCCGGACGACTACTGACCTTTCCCTGACAGACATCTTATACTCCCAATAAGCCATCATCCAGATAAGCGTATCTTGGCATCGATGAAGAACACGCCCCCCGCAAGCCCTCCGCAATATTCCCCAGACTTTGTGATCCCCCACTCCCCGCACGAACCCCAGTAGGGTTGCAGGTCGCTCTCGCTCCTCCACCTGTTCCGGCTTTCCCGGCAGGGTGGCTCCGCAGGACAGCTTCTTTCGGCAGTCCAACCTCGGGATTTCCGATTGAGGCAAGGAGTCCATCGGCGGCGGAAGGGGATTGCAGCCGAGGTGGAGGATGACGAGGTCGGCAGCGGAGGACGGCAGGACCGATTTGGCTGACGCGGCGAAAAGAGAGATCACGCGATGCGGAGTGGTCCCGAGATATGAACCGTCGTGACCGCCACGTTGATGATTCACGACGCCGACAAACAGCAGTCACAATGTTGAAGCCGCAAGCCAACGCTACTCGACACGTCGTGTCTCTCGACGGCATTTGGAACTTTGCTCTGGCCACTTCAGTCGACGTCGACGACGACAAGCCCTGGGCCAGCAGCATCCCTCCGGCGTTGCAGGTGCCAGTGCCGGCTAGCTACAATGACATCTTTGTCGACCAAAAGATCCGCGACCACGTCGGCTGGGTCTACTACCAGAAGAACGTTACAGTTCCGCGGATCTGGTCCGAGCTGCGGTACTTTCTCCGATTCGACGCGGCGACGCATCATGCACGAGTATACGTCAACGACACTGTCGTCGCAGAGCACTCCGGTGGCTACACCCCCTTCGAGGCAGACATCACAGACATTGCGAAACCAGGAAAGACTTTTCGTTTGACCGTGGCCGTGAGCAACGAGCTGACGTGGGAGACTATCCCGCCGGGTCGAATCGAGACGCTCGACAGCGGCAAGCGGAAGCAGCACTACCAACACGACTTTTTCAACTACGCCGGCCTGGCGAGATCCGTATCGCTGTGTGCTGTGCCTGTCGTCTCCATCAAGGACATCACCATCACCACCGACGTTTCAGATGACGGACGGGGAATAGTCGACTTTGACGTCGCGGCTAGCCTGGACAACGAGTCTGTCAAAGTCTCCCTTTTCGATGAGAGCGGAAACCTGGTCGGCTCTTCGTCCACACAGACTGGCCGGATTGTCATCGAGTCGGTGCGACTGTGGCAACCGGGAGCTGCCTATCTGTACCAACTCCGTGCCGAGATTCTCCCGACTTCCGACTCGACCGACCCGCTCGATGTCTACGAGGTGTCGGTCGGAGTGCGGTCGGTCAGGGTTGAGGGAAACCGTTTTCTGATCAACGGCAAGCCATTCTACTTTACCGGCTTTGGCAAGCACGAAGACACCCCGATTCGCGGAAAAGGCTTCGACCCGGCGTACATGATTCACGACTTTGGCCTCATGTCCTGGGTCGGTGCCAACTCCTTCCGGACGTCCCACTACCCCTACGCAGAAGAAGTCCTCGACTACGCGGACCGCCATGGAATCGTCGTCATCAACGAGACGGCGGCCGTGGGCCTGAACCTCGGCATAATCGCCGGCATGTTCGGCCTCAAGCCGCCGCCGACCTTTGCCCCGGAAGCCTGCAACGACAAGACCCAGGCATCGCACAAGCAGGCGATCGAGGAGCTCGTGGCGCGCGACAAGAACCACCCGTCGGTCGTCATGTGGACCGTCGCGAACGAGCCCGCCTCTGCTGAGACTGGGGCGCGGGAGTATTTCGAGCCCCTGGTGAAGCTCACGCGCGAGCTCGACCCAACTCGGCCAATCTGTTTCGCCAACATGAGCTTCGCCACGTCCGAGACGGACCGGCTCACCGATCTCTTCGACGTCGTCTGCCTGAATCGCTACTACGGGTGGTACACGCACACGGGCGACCTGGAACAAGCAGAAAAGGTGCTGGAAAAGGATCTCCAAGCGTGGGAGACGAAATACGGCAAGCCCATCATCATGACCGAGTACGGCGCGGAAGGCCTCGCCGGGCTCCACTCCGCCACCGACGTGCCGTGGAGCGAGGAGTACCAAGCCCAGTTCCTGGAAATGTTCCACCGCGTCTTTGACCGCGTCGACAGCGTCGTCGGCGAGCACGTCTGGAACTTTGCAGACTTTCACACCACGTCCGGGATACACCGAGTCGACGGGAACAAGAAGGGCGTCTTCACACGAGATCGGAAACCAAAGAGCGCCGTCCAGGTGCTCAAGAGGAGATGGACGTCCCTCCCGGCGGACCACAAGTCACGTCACGCGGAATAAGCATTTCTCTCAAGTCATTAGAGTGTACCAACTCGTATCATACAATCCAATAACATTAAATGGCCAGCACTTGATCGCATCATCCGAGCCGGCACCAGTGCCCCGTGACCCGTGACCGACCCCTACAGACCATTTCCCTACAGGCCGTTTCCCCCACAGCCGTGATTACGTCAATTATTTGGTGGTGCCGTCAAAGTCGAGGGCGGTGGAGGTCTTGCCGGCCGCGGCCTCGTCCTGCTTGATGTTGTTGTCGAGCTTCTTCTGCTCGGCGGCCATCTTGGCGGCGACGTCCTGGCCCTGGGCCTGCTGAGCCTGCAGCTTCAGCATGGTGGCGGTGAGCTTGAGGACCTTGTTCTTGATCTTGCCGCGCTGCGTCTGTTAGTCGTCGTGCCTTGGGGCTTTGTGACGGTTGACGTACCTGGAGCGCGTCGGCCTCCTCGCCGGTGGCGGCCTCGATGGCCGGGTTGAAGGCCTCCTTCTCGGCGCCGTTGGCGATCTGGTTGACGCTGTTGAGGAAGTCCTGGTCGGCCTTGCTGACGGTGCTCAGGTCGGTGGGGAGGCCGGAGAGCTTGTCGAGGGCCTCCTGCTTGGCGTTGCCGGCGGTGCCGCCGCTGATGGAGAGGTCGTTGTACGTCTGGGTGGAGAAGACGTTGTTCTGGCGGGCGGCCAGGGGAGCGGCGGCGGCAAAGGCAGCGAAGCCGACGGCGAAGATGGAGAACTTCATGTTGACGGTGGGGTGGGAAAGGTTGAAAGTAGTGGCAGAGAGAGTAGTCAAAAGAGGGACACAGACCCGGATGAATGAACGATCAAGTGCGTAGGGAAGAGATTGAAGACAGCACAGCTGTTTGAGAAGAGAAACTAAGATTGAATGATTGTAGCGTGATGAGGAGAGAGGAATGTCGGAATGGACGACGACCGAGGCGATCTTTATACACGTTCTTTGGACGATCTACACTGGAGAGAGCTTAGATGCGCGGTAGCATCGAATGTTTGCCTCGCAGCCACTGTCTCGTTCTCGCGATGGGACGCAGGCATGTCACCGCCTTGTCGAACACGCCCAGCCGTCACAACGCCGCAGTCTGAGCCGCGAGACATCTGAACCGCGATGGGATGGCAGGGGTTCGGACAGGGGCGGTTTGACATGGCGAACGTCTGGTCTTTGGTTTGGCCGGCAGGCTCGAGGCAAGGGCCCAAGTTCGTGACGCATCAGACGGATGAAGCTGCCAAGACGTTGCCGCTTTGCCTCTGCCAGGTCTGACTGGCAGCCATCTCACGTTCGGATCTGGGTCTGCGCCGGCAGGGAGGGGGCCCTGAGCTGGCGGCTGTCGTTACATTTTTGAGGCTTTCGTGAGGCTCGGGGGGTTGGGCCGGGAGGGGTCGTGATGTGATGTGGGCGAATCGCTGGCCTAGCCGGACTTCTGAACCGACAAAGAAGGTCAGTATTGCAACCAGAACCACGGTTGTCGTACCCAATGCAGAAGTTCTGCGAGGATGGAGATGTGGATGGTGGCACGGCGTTGGCGGAAAAGCTCCGAGGTTTCCCCACCACCGACACCCACGAGGAGGGTTTCACGACCCCTGCGTTCATACCGCCAAGCTTAACCTTCAGACGTTCGAGAGGGGAATGCTGCAACGGCAACGGTTCCGTCCGTGCCCACTTCTGTCGCGGTTTTTTTTTTTTTTTTTTTTTTTTTTTTTTTTTTTTTTTTTTTTTTTNTTTTTTTTTTTTTTTTTTTTTTTTTTTTTTTTTTTTTTTTTTTTGCGGCCGCGAGGGGGTCGTCGGTACCGGATCTCACGATGTTTACGAGGGCCTTGGTGCGACTGGAAGGTGTGTGACGGTGATCCCTTGGAGATCCCCAAACGCGCCGCCCAGCAGATGCGGGAGTTTGGTGCGTGTTTTGCTGGGCAGAGATCCAACGCCGCAGAGATCCAGCGCCGTCTGATGTCCAGGTCGGACGCTCTTGACGCGAGTCTGTCGTCCGTCGGTGACACTGCGTCAACATCATGGCATCTTTCAGTGGCTCTGCTTCAACTGTCAGCAGCCATGGCATTTTTACATGTTTGGACGGATCGCGTCCTCCCGAACGGGTCAAGAGACGCCGCGGCAGCAATACGCCAGTCGTGTGTACGTCAACCAGCACAGGGGCTCTCCTGGTCTCGCCAGCTGACATCCGGAAAGACGACAGGCACTGACAAACAAAGTACTACAGTAGAGAGGCACCAAGTGCTTGACTTCTCGCTAATGCAACCAAAATCCTACTGTAATCACTGGGTCCCCTGTCGAGATCCAGGGGCACAGCAGCACTGAAACGGCGCATCCTTGCCAGGTCGACCAGACGTGAGATGGGTATTTTTGGGTCCACGCGGATTGTCATATGTGTGTCATTATTGTTTGAATCCTGCAAATCCCCGCGGACGGAGCAGGACGGAGCCGTCAAGGGCGTAGGTACATACACTGCCAGTCGTGAAGGCTTCAATTTGGGGCACACAGTACTCGCTTCAGCCATCCACACCTATAACGCCCCAAGAATCGTTCGCAAGCGGCCAAAGCCGGCCTCCAAGAAAAGATGAACGCGCCGGCGCACGTGGAGCAACTCGGCCGTGGGCAGAAATCGTCGATAGCAGGCGATGTAAGCCCAGGGTGTTGCTGTGTGGCTCTGTTTACGTTACTTTTTCCAGCAATTTCAACGTGGTAACCCCTCCTCACAGGAAGAGTGTCACAACGACACCGAGAACGGCGGCAGCGCCGGCCATCACTAGCGGCAGCCCTCCGAAAGCGTTGCTCGCCGCAGAGCACCCGTCGTCGCCGTCGCTCCCGCCGGTCTTGGGTTTCGTCGCGCGCTTGCAGACACCGTTGCCATTCGCGCTCGTCGTCGTCGCAGCCGCCGCCGGCGTCGTTGTTGAGCTCGACGTTTGGGTCTTGAGCTTGTCGTGGCCGTCGACGATGGTCATGGCCGTGAACCAACGCGCCGACTCGGAGCCCGCCAGCACCGACTGCGCGTCGACCGTGCCGGGCGCGCTGACGGAGCACGTCGCCGTCGGCCCGCGCTTGCAGTCGAACGTCTCTGTTCTGCGGCGTGTTTAGCCCTGATGCGGTCGTGTCAACCGAGGGCGGCAGCAGCCTACCGGAATCCGATCTTCATGGTGTTGTTGCCGTACGTCAGCGTCACACCGCTAAAGTGCGAGCACGCCGACGCGGACCGCCACACGGAGGTGCACGCGAGTAGGTACTCTGTCGAGGACGGCGCGGCGGTGATGACGGATGCGTAGATGTTCTCGCCGACGCCGGTGGAACGCGGCGGCGGGAGCCACATCGTCGTCCGCTCCGTTTTTGTCGGCGACTGGGCCGCTGCCGGGGCGAGGCTGGCGGCGGCGAGGGCGAGGTAGCGGGCCAGCATGGTTTCGCGTGAGTGTTCGGATGGGGCTGGTGAAGTTGACGACGCGCGGCCTCGGAGACGGCTGGCTTTGATATAGGTGCTTCGTGGGGTTTCTGTGTTCTCGCGCCGATGGACCTCTTGACCTGTCAATGGACCACCGTCCCGCCCCGGGCGGAGGAGGCCTCTGCTCCGCCCCTCGCTGCCTGACGCCCTCCAGCGGTGATTGGCGAACTTGCGCGGGGAGATTGTCGCGGCTGCTGCCGCGGTGGGATCTGACGGTCTGTCTTCGCTGCACGTCGGGATCGGTGGGCTGTGTCAGCGCCCAGCGGCGGTGGTGGATGGCCTGCAGAGTGGCATCCGGTGCTGCATTCGGATGCGGTGAGCTGGCCGATGGCTGGGCATGCCAAGGCTTTTCTTGAAGTGGTGCAACCTGACTGCTGCGCCACAGGTGGTTATTGGCCATGGGTGACTGGTTGCAGCTTGGCCGGTCGAATGAGATGCAAGCAGAGAGCTTTGGGTGCATTGCAGAGTGATTTAAAGGGAGTGGTTGTCGTGGGAAGGGATAATGGAGAATGAGGTTGACAGCTTCGGCTGAGAGCCGGTATCACGGCCCGATTAAGCGGGGCTTCACTGGCTGTGTTCCACACTCGGAGCCGACCGAGCGGCGGTCCTAGTCGGGACCCACTCCGCCCGGACCGGTGCCTCAACTTTCGCCGGGTTCATTGGAGATTGCTTCATGGGCAGGCCCCTCTTGCTTGTATCCCCCGCGTCGAAGCAGTCTCAGGTGAAGCAATGAGAAAGGGAAAAAGTATCTCGGCGTCTGCCACCATTGCAAAAAGATTGAAGTGTACCCAGGGACGTTTGCCAATAGCTGCTAGTCCGCTCACGTGCGATATTTCTTATTCTACTCAACGCTGGTGACAGGTCTGCCTCTTTCAAAAGGCGGGGCATCGCGTGACATATTAATGCTCTTCTTAGACTACGGGGATGAGTTTCCGAGGAGGATAATCGACCCTGCGTCCTCGACGCTTTTCAAAGTCCAGCGCGCCGCGGCCGGCAAGCCGCTGCCTGCCCTCGATATGGAACTCGCCGAGATTGAAAGCCTTTTGGAGCGGGTACGCGAGGGTATTGGTTATGTAACGCCGCACGCATTTGGGTTCATCACTCATCCATGGGCCGGAAGCCTGGGAGTACACGTGGGGCACCACATCGTTCTGGGGAGCACTTGGCCCGAGAGGAACTGTCAACGCACCTCGTATGGGGCGTTTCGGACTCTAAATGGAGGCCGACTGTCGATATTCAAATTAAAAAACCCTAATTTGGCCGCCATGTCTCTACCATGAGCGCCAATTCTCTTTACTAAGGAACGATTTGACAGAGTTTGGCTGCACGAAACGATTTTCCCGGACCGGGCAGTGCCTCGCTGAACAAACAGGCATCCGTCTCGTCACCCAAAGTCAATGTCTCATTCAAGGCCACGAGCTTGGCATGTCAAAATTTAGTTAGGGTATGTATCCATAATGTCATGCCACCCCAGTCTCCCTTGCAGCCTTTCCTGGAGAGACTCGTCCGATCGAGACAAGATATCAGATATCCGATGTATAGAGAAGCGATCCAGAGCATGTCCGTCTGACATCTGAGGTAATGACCTCCCCATCTGATGAATCGCCCATGAGACTTCTGTAAGAATATTCACGGGGCCTATTATATCGAAAAACAACGCTAGTTTTAGTGCTAGGCATGTCTTTCCGAGTTTGGTTGCTACGCCCGATAGAGACCAAGCAAGGTAAACGTAGTCTACGTGGTTTCGGGGAGCGGTTTACCGCTCACTTGGGAGAAAATCGAGCCTCCAAATCTGCGCTCCATCACCACGTCAACTGCTGGGGGTGAGTTCACGCAGCCACGCTGGCCTCACGTTCAATTGGGACGAGAGAAAGAACTATTTCTTGTGCTATGCCAAAAGCAATCGCATGTGGAAGTCTCTATCTGCCTGATTCATCTCTCCAGGCCTCCTAACAAAGTATAAATACGTGAAATAGCGTACCCGGGTGGACAGTTTTGCGTAAGTTTAGTATTAGAAGCCAAAGCCAGCCGCCAGCCAGAAGACAGGAAAATAATCCACAGGCTCCCGAGGTCAGACGGGTTTTCCCCACCAAATGGATTCGGGCCGCAGTAGAGACCCGTCCGCGTGCTCGTCGCCATGTTGACAATGAACGTTGTCTGACGGAGATCCGTTACTGTTGCTGCTGGTTGGGGAGTACCAGAACCTTCGCAATCGAAGACGTGTCGATAAAACACTGCGTGACGGCTACATGACGGTTTCCTGGTCGACAAGCATCTGTCTGTACAGACCAGTGAGGTTTATAAAGGACAGGTCGGTAAAGGAGTATTGGCATTCAGTCAAGTATATCTCGCGCGCATCACCCGAGTCTCAAGACGAGATCCCTCAAGTTACGAGTGTATCGTTTATTGGATTCGCCTCTTGCGACACCTCTAGACGTTACCTCTGACTTCTGCAAATGCCTTGACGCACTCCTACCATTGACTTGGCAATGATTGAATTCTTCAGCGCGGCATTTCAGGCGCGAGGGTAAGACCGCGGAGAAGAATCCTGTCACAACTTGAAAACGCCAAAAAAGGCAAAATGAAAGGGACGAGACTCGAACTCGCGCGGGTTGCCCCACCAGGAAACAGATGTTAAGCTGACCTTAACCTGGCGCCATAACCAACTCGGCCACCCTTCCGTTGATGACCTCAAGGTTGAGATGTTGTCGAGGTGGCTAGCTAGAATTGTGGCTATCAAGGCAAAAGTCTGTGTGGAAAGCGGGTTTCAATGTTAGCCCTTGGCGTCCGAGGTGGATCCATAGAGTAAGGTATGTTTGGAGGCGTCTATATCCGTACGGAGTAGCAAGTATTCTGATAACCTGACAATGGGGACATGACTCGTCTTAACACTGCTGGAGCCTGATGCTGGCCGATTTGATTCAGTGGGAGTAAGGATAGTGGTGGAGGATTTGAGACTTTCAGCATGAATCAGCAACTTCTCTTGAGTCGCCGACAACCCAGCTGTCGACTTTGCATAAGCAGTGAGTTCGCTATCTGTGCGAGCGCTGGACAAGACGAATCTTTGAACTCCACCTATACGGATTGTCACTTGACAAATCCCTCGAAACGGCATAAATCAAGCCACAGTTATCCGTACAGCATCTCGAATCATGAGGCAAAGACACGCCGACAAGTGACTTGACGACCCAACCAAAACCCCCAAATCCAACCTCTTGCAGGACCTGGGCAGACCAGCACCGCGGTGGACTACCCGCAGGGATGCGAAACCACATCTGCCTGTCATCTGCTAAGCGACGATTTCTCTACCGTCTTTGGCCACGGGCACATGAGGCATCCACATTGAATGCCGGCTCGGCACATGGGATCCACAGACTAGGGTTTGAACCACGAGCCACACACACAGCACAGCTCACAATTCAGATTGATAAAACACTTTCCCTCCGATATCGTCATCCCCATCTGCCCAGCTCAGTACGAGCTCATCCCCGATGGCACAATTGGCTAGCGCGTCAGACTGTTAATCTGGAGGTTGGTGGTTCGAGCCCACCTCGGGGAGTCCAAATGGTTCAATTCCATCGCAGATGTTATCTTTTGCCCTTTTGACCTATGGACGTCGATAGGGACAGCTTCGCCAAAGACTGATTACTAATGTTGCCTAGCTCTATCGCCTGATCTCGCACACCTCTCATGGTGCCACATCTTGCCTCGATAAGAAATAGCCAGCTGGCCGTCCATCGCGTCTGGCCTCGCATACTCGGCGAGACGTGCATTGCTCGGCAAGCTAGCGATGACAAGCTAACCTCGCCTAGGGCTGGCCGGACTCACCGCTTCCTCTCTACGCGTTCTGCATGCTGATTACAGCCTACCGATACAGACTACGTACTACGGATACGTCGTAGATAGCCCGGTAGACGAATGCATAGCCGGAAGTGGACTAGGTGACATCACAAGCGCCCTCGCCTTTAACGCAACCGCAAAGCCCTCGAAGCCCTCATAACACAAGGCTCATAACACAAAGCCCTCATAACCCACTACGTACAGCTGGGCATCGGAGAAAACCCACAGGCCCAGGACTTGGGGAACTGACTAGGACGCACGAATCGAGCATCGTGATTGGCAAGCCCACGCCGCTACTTGATCACACCATGATGGATGCGTCTCTCAGCCCTCTCCGCCTCCAGAGCTAGCATTATCCGACGACAAAGTCAAGGTCCACTGGCTCTCCGGAGGAATCCAGAAGCTGCCAAGTCCGTAAGCGGCCCATCTGAAGCAGGCGGGGCGCGCTGACCACCAGCCAGGTACATGGATCACCCTTACCCAGATCAATTTCCGGCCGCGACGTGATTGCCGTGTGTGGCAAGACGTTCGCCTCGGCCCTATCTCATGCCACGATGTGTGTGTGTGTGTGTGTCTCGCAGTCTTCTGTGGAGTGCCCAGGCATCGGTCGCCCGCGGGGGGGTGCTCGAGACGCGGCCCCCCACGAGCTGGACGCGGCCCTGGACGTCGTTCGACGGGGAAAAAAAAGAAAGCGGACGGACGGATGGCCTGGCCCGACTCCGTCCCATCATCTTCACACCCTCAGCTTTGATATAAGGTCGGCGCTGGCGTGCGTGCTGTTCCGGACGAACTCTCCCGCGTCAACGTTCGTCTCGGCACATCATGTTGGGCATATCCCTACCCTCGCGCTCGCTGGACGCGCCGTCGTCGGTGGACAGAAACGTCCTCACCCACCCCTACGTCTTCGTCTTCGCCGCTGCCGTCGTGCTGCTCTACGGCGCGTACAGGTGGGCGCTCCCGAAACCGATCCCGACGATCCCCTACAACGTGTCGGCCACCCGCAACCTCCTGGGCGACATCCCCTCGTTGGCCAACGCCATGAAGGGGTCTGGCGAGTTCAACCTCTGGCTCATGAAGCAGGCCGAGAAGCACCGCTCGCCCCTGTTCCAGGTCTTTATCCGCCCCTTTGGAAAGCCCACCCTGGTGCTCTGCGACTTTCGGGAGGCCCAGGACGTCCTCATGCGGCGCAGGGACTTTGATCGGTCGACCGGGACCGGCGACCTCCTCGAGGGCGTCGGCCCGAAGCACCACATCCACATGAAGACGGGGCCCGAGTGGAAGCAGCACCGACGCCTCCTCCAGGACCTCATGTCGCCCGCGTTCCTGAACCAAGTCGCCGGCCCGACCGTCTACAAGGGCGTGCGGCGGCTCGTCGACCTCTGGAACGACAAGGCGCGGCTCGCGCGCGGCCGGCCCTTTGTCGCCGAGACGGACATTTACTACGCCGCCCTGGACGCCGTGCTGGCCTTTACCTTTGGCGACGGCTTCCCCCACAGCGCCATCGAACCGCTGATGGACGCGGCCAAGGGTCTCGGCCCGGAAGACGTCCAGCGGCTCCGCGGGGGCGGCGGCGGCGCGGTGGCGTTCCCCGTGGGAGAGTGCGACGAGAGGATCACGGCGTCGCTGGAGGTGACGGAGTGCATCCGGCACATGATCGGGTCGCCGGTGCCCCGGCTCAAGTGGAAGCTCGTCGAGAGGAGACCCGAGGTCCGCCGCGCCATCCAGGTGAAGAACGACTACGTCCTCGAGGAGATTGGCAAGGCGCTGCGGCGCATCGAGGAGCACGGCGACGAGGAGAGCAAGGTGCTGTCGGCGGTCGAGCTCGTGGTGCTCCGGGAGAAGAAGCTGGCCGAGCACGAGGGCCGCCAGCCCGACTTTTTCTCGCGCACCATGATTGACGAGGTAGGTCAAGGTCAACCGGGTAGAAGCCGTGTCCCCCCCCCCCCCCCCCCNNNNCCCCCCCCCCCCCCCAGTGCTGACTGACATTCGCAGGTCTTTGGCGTCGTCGTCGCGGGCCACGACACGACGAGCACTACCATGTGCTGGGGCGTCAAGCTGCTGGCGGACAACCCCGAGACCCAGACCAGGCTGCGCGAGGCCCTCCGCAACGGGCTCCCCGGCGCGGCGGCCGAGCAGCGCACGCCGACCATCAGGGAGATCGCCAACACCAAAATCCCCTACCTCGACGCCACCATGGAGGAGATCCTGCGCTGCGGCGGCGCGGCGCCGCTCGTCGACCGCGAGGCCACGTGCGACACGGAGCTGCTCGGCCACCGCGTCCCCAGGGGCACCGTCGTCATGTGCCTGAGCCGCGGGCCCGGCGTGCTCCGGCCCGCGCTGCCCGTCGACGAGTCCAAGCGCAGCGGGACCAGCCTCGCCGCCAAGGCGCGGGTGTGGGACGACGAGGACATTGGCCGGTTCAAGCCGGAGCGGTGGCTTGTTGGCAGCGGCGGCGGCGGCGCGGACGAGGACGATTGCGAGTTTGACCAGCAGGCCGGGCCGTCGCTGGCCTTTGGGCTCGGCACGCGAGGCTGCTTCGGGCGGCGGCTGGCGTACCTGGAGCTGCGTCTGCTGGTGACGCTGATTGCGTGGAGTTTCGAGCTGCTGCCCTGTCCGGAGGAGCTTTCCGGGTACGGCGGGAGAGAAGGGCTGACTTACAAGCCGAGGGATTGCTATGTTCGTCTGAAGGCGCTTGGCAAGGCATGAGGTTGTTGCGGATGTGGGAACGAAGAATGGAAGTGTGTCTGCCGATGTATACCAAGAAAACAGATCGTGACGTATGCAAGTCAGAAGTTGGAGGCGCTTAGCACGACACGAGATTGGCGGTCGGAAATCTGCGACCTCATCATGCAGTTGGGCGCTGCCGGGCTTTCCCATCAGCTCAGCCTGATGTGGTGGAGGGGTATTTGAAGAGGCCATACGCAACACCACTCCCGAGACGATAGGTTGCGGCCATTTAGGAAAGGTTTAGCTGGCTAGGTCCCACCATGATTCAACCAGCATCTGACCTTTCTCCCCCCTCTAAAGTCCATCTGCAAGTTTGTCGGTCTGCCTGGCTTCCCAGGCTCCAGCATCACCCACGTCCATCGTCGTGGGCTGGGGCGGACGGCAACTCGGGACTGAGGAGAAGAAAGCCGCATCTCCAGGGTGTTGCCACGGGGACAGAACGGGAACATGTCTTCTCAGCTTCGGAGCTAGAACGGACAAGACTCATCCAAGGCATCCTCCAACCGTTCTTCTCGGCTATCCTGCTCTGCTCCAGCAAGCCGAGAAACTCTCTCATCCGTCCCATCGCCCTGGGAGACACCACAGACGGCACAGAACACTGGACGAGGATAATAACAGCCCTCCGAGAGCAGCAGCCGCGGTGGCGGCGCTGGATCTGGGAGACAAAGCTGGAGTTCGGCTGGGTAACATCATTGACCCCTTTATTCACCCCGAGACCGGTGTCGTGAATGGTATCTGATGCGTTTCAACATGGATTTAAATCATAGGGCCTTTCTCTTCCTACTCGGGCTCGTTTGTGGGACAGTTGGACGCGGCTGATCCGGCAGAAACTGCCAGGCTCCTGGAAGGTCATCTTCGCAGCGAACATCACGCCCACAATGTGCCCAACAACAACTGGGATCGAGGCTACAGTTCAAGCAACGCGATGGAACGAAAACAGAAGAAGCTTTCTCAATTCCTCATGAGCAATATCTGGGACGTTCTGCTCAGCGATCCCGAGCTGGCCAAAGGAAACGACTGCCTGATCGAGGGGTCCGTCTACTCGTCCCATTGAGTTTGCCAACCATGGCCTGTTGCTGCGACTGACAGCTCTCGAGTCACATCATGCCTGCCTATGATGGGTCATACGGGGCTGTCCAGCTTCACAGCATTGGTGAGATCCCCTTTGCGGGTTATCGAGCAGTCCGAGTACCCCGATTCAGACCCTGCAGGTATATCCTGCCTTTGAGAACAGCGTGTACCTGATCTACTTTGTCTGCATCGTCATTATGGCCAGATTGATACATGGGGACTGGGGCACCGCCTACACAGCAGGAGCATTTTTCGTGGCATTGGTGGGCTGTCTTGCAAAGGTTGCGAGACAGATGGCAGAGAACATTAGCGAGTAGTAAGAAGATTTTGAAAGCCGCTCGTCGGTTGACTTGGTTCCGTTTGTAAACCAATTGCTTCACAGTGACGACGTGAGCAGCCATGTTTCCAGTTATCCTGTGGCACTTCAAGTATATAGACCGAGCCATATGCAAGCATCCAGTCCGTGAAACGCCTAGAACGCGGATAATCTTGACGTGTGTTGATTCGACAACGCAGCAATCTTCTCTTGCTGTCTGGGCTGCAAGTCATAGTTATCACGCGTGGTTACACTGCTCTCACGTCACAAAGCCATTTGGGCCGTCACCTTCAGCCTCCCAACAAACCTGTCGTAAACTCCAACGCTGACAAAAACTGGTCTTCCAAATGCTGATACGCTAACTAGACTATCTCTGGCGCCTATTCTTTCGACGTGCTCCTTCAAACGTCGAGTATCGTTGGAGATGCCGACGCTTCATCGTGCTTTGATGCCACTTGTAATTATGCTCAGTCTAGAATCTACACTAGCACCCCGAGCCAACAGGTGCGATGGAATCATAAAAGTGACAGCCTTGACAGGGCAGGCCAAGCCGCGAGATCGAGTCAGCCAAGCTTCGTCGGCTGCCGATCGTCCCAGGCACTAGGCGCAACCGCTGCTGCATTTGTCTTTGACGGCGCCGGCGTGACAAAGACGACAGGGAAATCCTGCTCCGGATCGAGCAGCTGTTTGTTCACGTTTAATAATCATGAATCTGGCTGTCGTCAAGGCACCGCCGCATCCGACTGGCGGAATACTCATCATGCCTCGGAGCCTGGATATTGAACCTCTCGGGAGCTCGTTGGGAGCATCTCTCTACTGCCGTAGTTGTTGGCAAGTATCCAACGAGCAGGGAGCTGCTAATTGCTCTATCGTATGTCAGGACCAAACGACGATGGATGTGATTCTGTACGCATATCGTCGTTCTGTAACAGCAAAAGAGTCTTCAAATTTGCACAATCTCGAGACAGGCGTTGAAAGGCGCCATTCACTGACAGATGATGCCATGGAAGACACCGAACCGGAACAACCCGAAAACACCAAAACCACACGCAAAAGTCCCATGCCCGGAACCCCGAGAACCCGGGAGCTTCCCGTCTGCCGGACGCCCAGAGCGATGACAACCACGGCCAGGCCCTTTGCGACCTCGACTGCGTGAAAACGAAGGCCCGTCTACCGGATCCGACGCGAATAACCGACACCCAACCACCCTTCGGCCAAGGCAACGTGGCAAGCATGCCAGCGACAGCTCCAGGCTCCGCCTCTTTGACGTCCAGCATGGGGCTGCCGAAGTTTATACATCTTGGCAATGGCGACTCCTGTCATGCCGAACCGGTTCTGCACACACACTCGCCCCTCTGAAGAATGTACGATGACCACTCCCGGCAAGATCTGGTGCTGTGGTCTTGAAGAAGACAGCCACGTTTCCGGGAGTGTCTGGAACGGGACAGGCGGGTCATTTTTCACGGTATGCCACTGGATTGACTGGGCAATGCAAGACATGGGCCCCCGCCCCAGACCGTTTGGTCGAGGATTTGCGTGTCTCTGGCGATGAAGTCCCCCATCCGGTGAGCGGCATCGTTTACAGCCGGAAGCACTGGACCGTAGTCATGAGTGAATGTGCGTTCTGGTATGTCCAGAGGCACCGTCTGGCTCGACGTGCCCAGCTCTACGAACCGGGCTGGAACTCATGTCTGCGGTGGTCCAACTACATGAAGTCATCAAGCTCATCGGCTCGCCTCAGAGGTAGAAGCTGAGTGCCGGCGTTCTGGTTATCCAACGGCAGCAGCTTTAGCCCCTCCGAATATTCCAAAGCCGCTCACGACTGACAGAATGCCAGAGAAAAGCGAGGTCCCCGCGAGAAAACAACCCCCCTGCGCAAGTCTCCGTCCATGTCTCACAACTCGAGATACCGCCACCGCGACGCATTCCTTTCAGCAAACCTCCAGCCCCGGGGGCGCACAAGACGTGGGAATATGTGAGCCACATCGGCCACATCGGAGCTAGTGCCTCACTAGACCCTGGCCGCGTCTCGGCAGCCCGCTGGACGTGGAGCGAGGCTTGGGACAGACGCCGCATTCGGTCGAGACGACACACACATCCGGCACTCGCACAAGCAGTCCCTGGCGAGTTCGCTCGGCGGCCTTTTCGTATGTTGCTCGACGCTTCATCATGACGGTCCCTTTTTTGGCAAAAGCCAGTGGCCCGAAAGCGTGTGGGCGGGACGAGTACACACGATACGGTCTCGGCGCTCGCTCCACCCCGTTCACAGACAAGAGGCCTCGGCGAGAGCAGCAATGCCTCGACGGTGTGCCTCGACGGTGTGCCTTCTCGCCACTCTTGCCTCGAAGCCGGGTGTCGTTGACCGCCGCCATCTGAGACCTGGTCTCCGCTCAAGGGTCCAGAGACTGACGGTATGCGTACAGACTCGTCCGTACAGACCACTCAAGCCACTGCAGATACCGTCGAGAGAAAACGTTGGCTTCCGTCAGACCCCAAAAAGACCCTTGGCTTTGGCCCATGACGGACCCGGTAGCCTGGGCCACGTCGTCCGCACCCGGCCAGCCCACCTTGCCATGGCCTCCGTGGCTTACACGACGTCCTCGCCGGCGGCTCATCACCCGACCAAACTCCTCCAAAGCAAAAAGGCCGTCCGTATTTGTTGTGATGCCCACCTCCCCTCCCCTGCTCAAGACCGCCCGCTTGTCTTGACGTTTCTTTCTTTCTTTCTTTCTTTCCTCCCTCTTCTCCTTATTCAGTCCCGCGGTTCTGGCTGTTCGACGCAGCCCCTTCCGAAGAACCCCTCCGTTGCGTCATGCTCTGACCGCCGAAGCGGCATCACAACCGAAGCATTCGCAATGAAGCCCTCTCTCTGGGCCGCCGCCCTCTTTTCCTGCCTGCCGTTGGTGTATGGCCTGTACGAAGACGTGCCCGACTGCGCCGTGAGTACCGACGAGATCGACGCCGACTCCCCATCTGACGTGCCTCCAGCTGCCGTGCCTCTTCGAACCGCTGGATTACACACCATGCGAGTTTACGAATTCGACGTGTCTCTGCAACGACATGAACTACAACATGGCTGTTATCCACTGCGTCCGCGTGCAGTGCAGCGTCCAGCAGGCCCTCAGTACGAGTCCCCGAGCGAGAGAGAGGAGGTTGGAGAGAATTGTGCTGACGAAACCGGATTGCAGTAACAAAGAACTCGACATGGACGGACTGCGGCTTCACCTTCCACGACGAGGGCTCCACGATCCAATGGGTCCCGGCCTTTCTCTTCGCCGTGGTCACCTTGTTCTACGGCATGCGGCTGGCGACCAAGTGGATTAGCTTGGCGACCTGGGGCTGGGACGACTGGACGATATCCTTCGCCTACGTATGTTGACGTCCGTCATGGGGAAAAACCTGACTGACGGCGTGCAGTTGATGATGATTGCGTTCCTGGTCGCGACGTTCCTAGGTATGTAGACTCTCCACCACACGGGCGAAACTGGTCTGACGGTTTCCAGCCAAGAAGGAGGGCATCGGCAGAGACATCTGGACGCTCGAGGTCGGACAGATAACAAACTTCATCAGAGTGAGTCGCCCGACAACGTCTCGTCTGCCTCGCTAACGGCCCTCTCCCAGGGCTTCTTCGCGTTCGAAATCGTCTACTCAATCACCCTCGCCGTCATCAAGGCATCCATCCTCTTCCTCTACCTGCGCATCTTCGGCGCCATCACCGAAACGTTCCGCCAGATCCTCTGGGCCACGCAAATCTTCAACGTCGCCGTCTGCCTCACCTTTGTCATCGTCAACGTCAACCAGTGCAAGCCCCTGAGCTACTTTTGGCACGGCTGGGACGGGAGACACCCGGGCTACTGCATCGACCTGTCCGCCATGGCCCTCTCGCACGCCTCCTTGAACATCGCCATCGACGTGTGGATGCTCGTTCTCCCGGCCACCCAGATCTACAAGCTCAACCTGCAAAAGAGGCAAAAGGCCGGCATCATGTCCATGTTTGGCGTCGGCATCTTGTGAGTGGCCTACCGACTGCCGCGGAACCTAGCTAACACGCCTAGCATCACCATCGTCAGTGCCGTCCGCCTCAAGAGCGTGTCCGTCTTCAGCCACTCGTGGAATCCTACGTGTACGTACGACGCCCCTCTGCTGACCGCCCCCTCTGACACATGCCCAGACGACTTTTACGGCCTCGCTCTGTGGTCGCACATTGAGCTTTGTGTCGGCATGATTGTGGCCTGCATGCCGGCTGCGAGAGCCCTGACCCGTCGCCTCTTCCCCGAGCTCCTGTACGTCACCAACATCTCCTCGACGAGAGGCTCCACGCGGGCGTCCGGCAACGTCAAGATTGTCTCGCAGGACATTGCGACCATCGCCACCGACGACGTGCCCGAAAGCTCGTCGTCCAAGAGCAAAAAGGACTCTCTCGCCAGCCTGACGCCGGACCGCGTGCCCCTTAGACGCCTCCCCACGAGCGACAGCCTGATGGAGATCTCACCCAGCGAGCCCGGAGATCGCTCCTTGTTTGACGGATCCAATAGGGGCAGCAAGTTCAGCGATTGGTAGTGCACTGTGCCGGGGAGCACATGATGGGAGAGGCGCGCAAAAGCATTTGACGAAATACCCATTTATCACCGGCTGTGTCGCGAGATTGTTTGGATCTCATCAGCACGCGTTTGCTCCTTATTTGTACTAATATCAGTCATCCCAATAAGCCGTTTTAGACTTGCAATATATCCGCCGCACGAGACACCGCCGCGGCGCTCTTTGTAACCCACTCGAGTGCCTGCTCCTCATTTCCGGAACTGAGACTGTCCTGGACGGCGGGGAAGACGTCGGCCCCGTAGCCGTTGTCGATGCCGGGGGCGCTGATGACGTTGTGAAATGTCGGCCGCCCGGGCAGCCCCCCTGCGCTGGCGAAGCCTCGAGAAAAGTCACGGTACTTGCTGTTGACGACGTCGATGAGGACCGTGTCGTTGAACGCCAGGGCCTGCTTTGCCACCGTGGCGATGCGCTCTGCCGCGGCTTCAAACTCGCCTATCGCGTCGTCAATGGGCGACAGGTCCAGGCCTACGTCGGGGTAGGACTCGGCGATTGTCTCGTTGAGGTCTTCGTAGTACGTCCGCAGGACCCGGCCGGCGTTGGGGAGGTCCCAAGGGATGATGACGTCGTCGGCGATGTGGAATGCAACAAGGGTGAGCCACTGGCCCATGGCCTTGTGGACTTTGAAGCCGGGATCGCCAAACTTGGCCATCCAGGCGTACGAATCGTAGTGTCTGCTGGTCAGCTGGGTCCATCACGTAGTGAGCGACTTACCCATGGTAATGGTAGACGGGGTCCGTTTTACCGCCATCAGAGCCAATGTCAATCTTGGTGTGTCAGTCGTGTTTCTGCATCTTGACGATGAACTCACCGCGCCGATGCCATTATGGTAAAAGGCAGCGTAGTCGCTTCCGCTTCCCAGGGGCGCAATCTCGCCCTCGGTCGTATTGAACCACATGTCGTACAACGTCGGCCCGACGCCCCAGTCCTCCGGGAAGAGGACCTTCTTCATCATCTCGATCGCGACGGTCTGGATCTCGCCAGACCCGGACAGCGCCGTCCGAGGACCCGAGACCGCCACGTCGATGTTGAGATAGGCCACGGCGTTGGTCACGAGCCAGGGCAGGTGGCTCTCAACCCACTCGGTGGAACCCTGGAGGCCGAACTCCTCGGCGTCCCACGAGCCGAGTACACTATGCGACGTGAGCCCTTGGTCCCGTCGTGGCGGGGTCACCTACATTGTGCGTCTCGGCTTCCAACCGCCGTCGACGAGCTTCCCAAACGCCTTGGCAAGCTCAATCAACACGGCCGAGCCAGAGTTCGGGTCCGCGGCGCCGCCAATGACCCACGCGTCGCGGTGGTTGCCAATCACCAGCACCTCGTCCTCCTTGGTGCCGTTGATGATGCCGATGACGTCCCACGACGGCGCGACCGTCTGGTTCATGAAGTGGACCATGTCTAGCGTCGCCCCGGGGGCCGGACCGCTGCTGTACGTGATGTCGGGTAGCGCACCGACCCAGCTGCTGCGGTTGACTTGCTCCGCCGACAGGCCGTTGCCGTCGAGCGCGGCGAGCAGCGGAGCGGCGTCCTTCATGCTTATGGGGATGGACGGGATGGACGGGTTGTAGGGAGTCACGTCGTTCCGAGGGCCGTCCTTCTCGGAGGCGTAGCCTACGGTCGAGGGGTCGCCCGAGTAGAGGGAGGAGAAGCGGACGCTCCCGCGCTGGATCATGGAGGGGTTTCGGGCAGGGCCGTCTGGAGAGGTAAGTATGTCGTCGTGCCGAAGGAGATGGGCTAATACCTGGGTACGCGGCGTAACCGTTGGCGACGGTGATTTCGCCATCGTCGAGGGGGTCGGTGAACAGGACTGCCCCGATCATGCCATTGTCCTGGGAGGGTAAGATGGATTTCAACAGATGGACGGTGGCCTACCTGGGCGTTCTTGACCTTGGTGCCTCTGTAGATGGCGCCGTACATTGACAGAGCAATCTTGCCCTCCAACTCGATGACCGCGTCTTTCAGAGCTTGGAAATCAGCTCGTTGTCCACGTCTAGAGCATTGTCAGCTTAACACCCGACTAGACTCCACAGAGACCAACCCAACGTAGACGTATTCAGCACTGATGTTGCCGCTTCCGCTCATGGCGTGATACGCGGGGATGCGGTTGGGATAGCTCGTCGTCGAGTCCTCGTCGAGCATGTCCTCGATCAGGCTGACATTGTGCACGCTGCCATCGGGTCGATTCAGCGTCAGGGCGCTTTCCAGCGGCGCCGTGTACCAGATCCAGTACTCCTCGATGGACGCCGTCCAGCCGGCGGCCGCCCACTGGTCTCGCGTCCACTCGGCCTGGGAGCGGTTGTGGCCGCCGAGATGGTCCCCGTGCGTATAGTAGTGGGACCAGTCGTCGAGCGCCTTGCTGTCGAACGAGTTGACGAGGACGCTCTCCTGCTCGGTGAGAGCGGGCGGATAGGCGACGGCGAGGTCGCGCTTCTTGTGGCCGTGGGCGTGGTGCTTGTGGCTGGCAATGCGGCGCTCGAGGTTGTCCCAGTCGCGCATGCAGGCATGGGCGCCGGTGATGGCGATGCCGAAGAGCAGAGACTGACGACGCATTGTGTCACGATGGATGCGACAACGGCTTCACTGGCCCAGTGGTTTGCTCATTACTTGTGTGGAGTCTATATAAGTACGCCATTAGATACAATGCTTGTCATCACAGAATCATTGAACGACAAATACCACACACATATCAAGGCAGAGACGCATGGCGGACGATAACGAGCTCTCCGCACAGCTGCCGCGATATCTCCTCCGACCATCGTGCTGGCGTGACGGACTGCCAGCTTCCTATCTTGTGTAGCGTCCATGTAATGCAACGGAAGAGCGAATGGTGAGCTCAGTTTGCGTCTTCGTTCTGCAGTTCATATCTCCCAAGGACGGGATGTCGAAGAGGGGTAAATCGGAAATGGTGATCCTGGCGTGGGGTAGATCTTGGCGTACGTATTGCCGTCGTTCATTGCAGCCTCCATGGCGATTTCCCGGTTCGAAGTCGTCAACAACTGTCCATGCTTGGATTCTGCGGTTGACCCATGATGCTCGCTGTAGTCGTACGCAGCGTTGAATCGGTCAAGGCCACAAAGGACGACTGCCTGCGGTTGGCAATCTCTGATCCAGTCGCTCGTTCTAAGATTACCTAATCACCTTGCCTCGCCGGGACTCGAGGAAGCTGCGATTCAACTGGAGAGAAGCAGAATGTGGAAGGCAATGGACCGTTCCTGCTTCCCAAACATCAAACAGCAGGTGCAGCAGGAACGGACTGGCCCTGAGCGTGTCGGTAACCGAAGTCACAGATGCGATGCGTGCGAGTGGGAAAAGCTGCTAAAATGAGACCTTGTGAGGGAATACGATCTGCACTTTGAGACTGCACTCATTTTCGTCCAGTGGAGATATAACTGACGGGTTTATCAGAAATGCTGCTTGAGAACGAAATATCACGATGAAACAAGACAAGCCAGTGTTTGGACGTAGGGCTTGGCGGGACTTCCCCGGCGCTCAGATGACACAGATGACAGGGGAATGTATCGGTACCTCAAGCACCAGCAGATCTGCACCAAAATCAGAGTACACGAGAACTCTGGAGTCCCCCTGCCAACGCGCGGCTTCCCAGGATCAGGCAGCTGCACCTCCGCATCCAAGCGTCATCGCCCCAAGCTCCTCCCATCGTGCAGCTGCAGCTCCCAGCGCAAGCTTAAGCTCTGAGCTCCGTCGCCATCACCATCAAGCCTCGCCCACCTCCTCCTTCCCCAGCCAGCTTCTCTCCATCACCCATCTCGATCCTCAGCTGGCTGGGCCTCGTCAACGTCTACCAGCCTTGCTTATCCGCCATCCACGATCATCCAGTAGCTCTTCTCCGCCGTCGTCATGTCGGAAAAGGCGCCCTTGGTCGGCCACGAGTCCCCCATGGGGGAGACACCGCGCTGCCCATATGCCCGACGCGGACGCGGCCGCTGTTCTATTGCCAAAGTTGCCGTGAAGCTTTGCGTTCTGTCTGCTGCTGCCACGCTCTTCTACCACGTGGTCCCGCAAGGTGAGTCCGCCATCCAGCTCCCTCGGCGGTTGCTGACGTCCGTCCAGCCAGGCAGCTCTTCTCCGCCGAAAAGTCCGACAAGCTGTGTTTGACCCCCGCCTGTGTCCACGCCGCTTCCGAGATCCTGTACAACCTGTCTCCCGACTACAAGGAGCTCGACCCGTGCAACGACTTCGAGGAGCTCGTCTGCGGTGGCTGGAGGGACCGCCACGACCTCCGCGCCGACCAGGGCGATGCCTTCACCGGCACCATCATGTCGGAGAACTCGGAGCTGCTCCTCCGACATATCCTTGAGGCTCCGTACCCCAGGGACTCGCAGGTGAGTGCAGTTGGTCGTTGACAGGCCAATGCTAACCGGCTGCCAGCACTCGTCCTTCTCGCCCGGCCAGCTCTTCTCCGCCAGCAAGGATGCCGACGAGGAGAATTTTGACAAGATGAAGGCCGTCTACGACGCATGCCTCAACGAGGATAAGATCAAGGAGGTCGGCATCGAGCCCCTGACGCATATCCTCGACCAGATCAAGCAGGCATACCCCATCGAGGTGGCCGCCGAGGTTGATCCCAGCCCGGCCACGGACACCATCCTGCTGCTCGCCAAGTACGGCGTAGATGCTCTGTTGTCCGCCGGCACCGGCGCCGACGACAGAGACCCCGATACCGTCGTCGTCTCTGTGTCGCCTCCGTGGAGCCTCGGCCTCCCTTCCAAGGAGCGCTACGAGGACGACAAGCTGGTGGAAAAGTACCGCAGCGTCGCCGTCGAGGTGCTCGGCAATCTCTACCCAGACCAGAACAAGGACAACTTTGCCAAGGTCGTCGACTTTGAGAAGCTGCTCGCCGCTGCGTCTCCCAGTACCGAGGAGCGCGAGGACGTCACAGTGAGTCGTGCGTCCCCTACCGCCAGTGCAAGCTGACGAGGCAGAAATACTACAACCCCATGCTCATCGACGAGGCTGCCGCCCTCACGCCCGAGATTGAGCTCACGGCTCTGATCCACGACCTTGCCCCAGACGGCTCTGTCGTCGAGCGTGTCATTGTCGCGGCGCCCAAGTACATGACGGAGCTGAACACCATCCTCGCCGAGACGGACAAGGAGGTCATCCAAAACTACTTCATCTGGAAGGCCGTGCAGGCCTTCTACTCGTACGTCGACGCGGACGCCGTCAAGCCGTACCGCGGATTCGTCAACGAGCTCGCTGGCAAGGTTAGTACGTCGCTGTCGTTTGTGATTTACGCTGACGACCCAGGACCCCGAGTCTGCTCCCGAGAGATGGCGCACCTGCGTCGGCGAGGTCGACGGTGGTGTCGGCTGGATCCTGAGCCGCTTCTTCGTCGAGAGAGCCTTCTCCGAAAAGGCCAAGAAGTTTGGCGACACCATCATCACCGACATCAAGACAGAGTTCACCAAGAAGCTCAAGGCCACCAAGTGGATGGACAAGGAGACGACCACCAAGGCCATTGACAAGGTCCACAACATTATACAAAAGATTGGCTACCCGACCAAGAGCCCCGACATCATGGACCCGCCCAGCCTCAACAAGTTTTACGAATTAGTCAACGTGACGTCCGACACCTTTTTCCAAAACGCACTCGTCGTCAGCCGCTTCGCCGTCGGCTACGAGTGGTCCGCCCTCGGCAAGCCGGTGGACAGGGAGCAGTGGGGCATGACAGTGCCCACGGTCAACGCCTACTACAACCCTCCCGGCAACGAGATTGTCTTCCCCGCCGGCATCATGCAGTTCCCCGTCTTTGACGTCGAGGTCCCCGCGTACATGTCGTACGGCGCCTTCGGGTCTGTTGCCGGCCACGAGCTGTCCCACGCGTTCGACTCGACCGGTCGCCACTACGACCAGAACGGCAACTACACGGACTGGTGGTCCGAGGCGACCGTTGACGCCTTCAAGAAGCGCGCCGAGTGCTTCGTCGAGCAGTACTCCAACTTCACCGTGCCGGGCCCCGACGACGAGCCCCTGCACGTCAACGGCCGCCTCACCCTGGGCGAGAACCTCGCAGACGCCGGCGGCCTGTCTGCGTCCTTCCAGGCGTGGAAGCGCCGCGCGCAGGAGAAGCCCAACAAGAGCCTGCCGGGCCTGGAGCACTTCACCCAGGAACAGCTCTTTTTCGTGACGTACTCCAACTGGTGGTGCGGTAAGTCGCGCAAGGACACAGCCATTAACAAGATTTACACGGATCCTCACGCCCCCAAGTGGGCTCGGATCCTCGGCACCATGGCCAACAGCCGGGAGTTCAAAGAGAGCTTCCAGTGCAAGGATAAGAAGCCGACGTGCGAGTTGTGGTAGGCGTCGCAAACTACGGGACATGGTGCATCGGCTAGGAGTCAATGAGACATCGTTGACTTGTTCCTTGTTCAATATGTCCACGCAGTAATTTACGCTACAATCACGAATGCAGACACTTGGTTGAATGGATTATATTACTATTATGATGACTATGTTCATCCAAGACCGTCATGACAGGTAATGCGTCCCTTAACCGTGGCTAGCGTAGCTCTCACCGAGTGGCCTATTTGCCGCCGGCGTAGGGGTCGGCCGAAGCGTTGTAGGGCTTGATGGCGGTGAGAGGAGCGCAGGGCCACTGGGGCTGGTCCTCGGGCTTGCTGTGGGCGACGTTGGCGACGATGGTGTACAGGTTCTTGCACACGGGCATGGTGACGTAGCCGGGGCTGCGGTGGCCGTCCTTCATCCACAGTTCGGGCATGCCCTGGGGCGAGACGTCGGTGTAGTTGGGCTTGTAAACGCCATTCTGGTGGCCGCCCTCGACGTAGCCTCCCCAGACGGAAGCAACAATGTCCTCTTTGGTGATGCCGCCGTAGCGCTTGCCGTCGAGGGAGTCTGTGCCGAAGACCTGGGTCAGGGGCCAGTGCTTGCTCTTGAAGAGGTCGGGGCGGATGGAGGGGAAGTCGGTGGTCAGCCTGACGCCCTTGCTTCTAATGTCGATGATGTAGAAGAGGGCTCCGTTGTAGCAGACGGCGGACTGGGGGTGGTCCTCGTTGGGGAGGAAGGGCCAGAGGGAGCTGTCTCGCTGTCCGGACTCCATCCTGCAGGGCAGGTTGGTCTTCCTAGGAGGGTGTGAGCGGTCGTCACCATGGGCATGTTCGTGACTCGTCATGACTTACAAGATGAAAGGTCGCTTGGTCCAGGGGCGGGAGTTCCAGACGGAGAGGATAAACCTCGGGTAGAAGAGCTTCTGGACCATCTTGGACATGTCGTAGGCGCTGATGTCGTCGGGGGTGCCGCCCATGATGCCGTTGTCGACGGCGGCGACGAGGAAGTTCTCCGTCTCGGTGTCGTTTGGGGTGAAGATTCTCTTGACAAAGGCCACTTGGACACCCTTCCAGCTGTCCATGACGTCGCCCATCATGGCGCCGATGGAGCCGTACTGGACCTGTGGTTCGTTGCCGCTGTCGGGCGTGTCAGCAAAGCACCGATGTTCGTCCACGGGTGGTACTTACGGAAGCAAGTAGTCCTTTCCGACGGCCCAACCGGTGAAGATACCGTAACTGCTGGTGGTGGTGAGCTGCGAGCGCCAGACTTGGGACAGTTTCCAGCCCGACTCGGCGGCAGCGGCAGCAGCTCCGGCAGCGGCGGCACCTCCAGCGGCAGCGGCACCTCCAGCGGCAGCGGCACCTCCGGCGGCAGCGGCACCTCCAGCAGCGGCAGCGCCCTTGGCGGCAGCGGCGGCGCCGGCACCGGCGGCAGCAGCAGCAGCGACGGGCTTTGCGAAGATGACTGATTGGAAAGTCAGGCATGTTTGCCCCCCCCCCTGACGATGATGGCAGGGCGACTTACAGAAGTTGTTGACGTAGGCCTGGCTAATACCGATGACACCGTAAGCCACGTTGAGCAGGGTTCTCTTCAACTGGTCCTTCTTGGGGTCTCTCGGCGTGGGCACGGAGAACTGCTCGGCAAAGAGGTCCATCTCGGTCTGCATGTCGGCCTGGGCCAGGCCCAGAGCTTCAAAGTATCGGTGGTGGAACTGCAGGCAAAGCAAGTCGTTAGCAAAGCAAGGGCGAGCGAGCAGGGTGGAGAGCGACTGACGGCGTGGAGCTTGGAAAAGGAGTTGAGGATGAGGTGGCCGGCGGGGTACTTTGTCTCGTCGCAGCGGAGCGTGGTGGAGCACGGCACGTCAAAGATCTCGGAGCAGCGCCACGTCTCGGGGCCGCCAAAGAACCACGAGGCGAACTGGCTGAACTCGAACTTGATCTCGCCGGTGCCGACGCTGTAGTTGCGCCACGCGGCGAAGACTTCCTGGAGGGCGTCGGAGGCGCCGGCGGCCTCCCAGCGGAGGTTGGGCATGGCCTTGGCGTCGACGATGATGCCCTCGCACTTGGCGGCCTTCCAGTCGACCTTTGGCGCCGAGGCGTTGACGGCCGGCTCGGAGACGTTGGTCGAGGGAACCGGCGGAGGCGGCGCGAGGGTGGAGGTCGGCGGAGGCGGCGGGGCCGCGGAGGAGGTGGAGGAGGAGAAGGAGGAGGAGAAGGAGGAGGCGTCCTGGGCAGCTACGGCCGCGGCCGAGCACAGGAGCAGCGAAAGACTTGAGAGGAGCATCGTGACCGGGGCAAGAGACAACAACGAAGGCAAGCCAAAGGACCGGACCGTGTTTGACGACGAGGATGAGCGGTTGAGGGCAAGGCCATGGTGAGACGGCGTGCCAAAGTGCCTTTTATCGTGTTTGCTTCCGTCGCGATTTGCACACTGGAGATGTTGGATTCGGTTTCCGACACCTTGACGGCCATAACGGCGGGGTTTCGCTGTAGTATCGACGAGATTAATATCGCGGGCGTCTCCACGATGGAGGTTGGACGAACATGGTCGACAGTCTGTTCACGGGGAGCCCGAAAAAAAAAAAAGTTAAAAAATGGATCAGATAATCGGCGAACCTGTGTCGACTGAGGAAAAACTCGGCTAGCTGTCAGATGATCAGATAAGATCTTTTTTGCGCGTGCGGCTCTGTGGTTCGGGCAGTTTTGCTTGGTCATATTGATTGAGATTGTCGTTGTGGTGCGCATCGTGGCAGCGGCATCCCGGCGACAAGGCGACTTGGCGGACGGCATGAGAACAGGCACGACGCAAAGGTACAATAGACGCTTTGCCTTTCTTTCTATTCAATTGTTTCGTTTCTCACGCCACGGAAGAAGAATCCCGTCGGCAAGGGCTGCCGCGCCGCGAGCATCTCCGCTTCGGTGCGACCTTCAGAGTTGACGTTGGACTCTTGTCGTGCGATGATGCCCTGGTTTGGTTGAGTGACGTTACAAAATTGCTCGCGCGAACCTGGGAGGGCCAATTAAAGCGTCTACGTAATAGACGACGCTGGTATTGACCTGGACAGCTCACATACCGCCTTTTCTCGCCGTGTTTTTTTTTTATTTCATTGAGGGAATTTCCATGCAATAGATGAGCCCGTTAATTAAACAATGGGCATCGTGAGTCTTTTGCAAATGGGGACACGTGAAATAACGTTGCGAGTTGTCCCGGTTTCCAACCATCAAGGTGGCAGCCCTATACAGCAAAGTCATCGTATACTCATCCACGCTACGTCTGATCGTCGCGCTGTGGAGAAGAGGCTCTCAGTCTCTGCTCACTTCTGCCAGGGTTCTCCAAAGGGTTTTACGCGAGTTCCACCAGAGTTGCGCAAGTTGCCTCTACCGGCGCCTTGTCGTGCTTCTTTGCGTAGCATCGAGCACTATGCAAGCAATACCTGAGCGGAGCTGCCCCCTCGGCCAACCGCTCGACCGCTCTGCGAACCGGAGATGTGACGGGCAAGAAGGAAAAATTTTTCTCGGGATCGCCAGACATGTTTCCAAGACGGACTCAACGGTTGAGGCGAGTCCAGAGTACATGCCGTCTTTTGGTGTGCTCGGCTGGGTAAATCCGACCGGGAGAGCGTCCTGCTCGGAGGCAGCTCGCAGACGCGATGCCTCATTACTTAAAGACGCCTCGGGAAACCGCCAGAGGGTGAGGTTTTTGAAAGGAAGCCAGTGTCCAGCGCCGAATCCCCATCCAAAGCACCGTCAAGCAGCCTCCTCCGCGCCGGTCCCCCCCCTCCAGACAAGCCAACGCAAGATGAAGTTGTAAGTCAACAACCCCAGGAAGCCCCAAACACAGACATCAGTCTCTTCACAGCCTCATCCTATCGTGTCGTGTCGTGTGTCGTGGTCATGGTCGACTGACAGAGACCAGCCAAATCCTGCCCTGCCTGGCTCTCGCCCAGCTCTGCGCCGCGGCGGCCATCGACCGCACCGGCGACGCGGGGCCCGGCCTCGCGCCGCGCTGGGACGCCTTCCGCGACAACTTTGGCAGCAACATGTGCCTGCAGGTGCGCTGCGACACAATGGTGTGCGCGACGGACGTCGACGACGCGCACCGCGTGGCGTCGTCGGAGCTCAGCCTCATCATCGGCCCGGACTGCGCCGGCTGGCGCGAGCCGCCCGCCGAGGTGGCCCAGGGCACCAACGGCAAGACGTGCGCCGACGGCCGCAAGCTCTACAGCGGCGCCTTCATGATCTGGCGCGCGTGGAACAACGTCACCAAGAATAAGAACTACAAGGCCGGCTTTGTCGACTGGGAGAACTTCAAGGGCGCCACCTGTTTCGGCCAAAAGGACGTCACCTGCCAGAAGGACGGCAAGACGCCCATGGCCCCGGACCCGAACACGGGCGTGTGCGCGCCGTGGGGGTTGTAGCCGTCGCAGGGTTGACGGACGACGTGAGAGACGGGGATGGATGGACGGCATGTGTTGCTGTGCGGTTTCGTGACGGGCTCGGTTCGTGGAGTGAAGGCCACAGCAGCAAGAGGAAAAAGTCCGGCCGACGACTCGCGTACCTAGGTTGAGGTCCATGGCTATGGACGAGGTTCTACGTCGTAGTTGTGGCCTATTTAATATATAATATGTTAATGTGCCCGCACTCTATCACACGAACCCCTCGCGAAGTCTTCGGCTTTCGCACACCGTCATTGGGCCATCGCTAGCGGCCGGGTGGGGAGAGATCGTCGACGTCCCCACCGGCTATTCCGTGCCCAGGCGATCCGGCTAATTTTTACGCCTCAACTACCTCACGACGTTTACCCGCTCGTCAGACTACACATCCTGTGCGGCCTCTGGGGTTTCTGGGCCGTCTCCAGGGCTCGAGCCTGTACCGCCGGCTTGATGGATGTGCCGGGCTACAGGTTATCTGTCTCGGGTTGTCGGACACTTGGCCCAGAGGAGGTGCGCCGAGAACCCGGCCGGTCCAGCTGCGTAGCATTCGACAATTCGCCAAAGCTTAGAGCGAACTCTAAGCTATTGTCCTCATTCTCCAAGCCCTGGCCGTCGTCGCCAAACGACCCTGATAAGGAAGCGTCTAATGGCTAAAAGGCAGAGACGTAAAGTCAAAGCCCGACGGCGTGTTGCACGGGGAGTGACCCCGGTAACACGACGTGAGCAAGCCGGAGATATCGGGTCCGGATGCTACACGTCACGAACTGATATGGCAATTTCTCGGATTGGAATCGGAAACATGGTTGCATTACGCCCTATGGTTACACCACCGGGACTGCGTGAATGCAGACTCTGAGGCTAATAGAGTACAGACCAAAACCGGCATCCCACTTTGGAGTAGTTTTGAGTCTCGGACCGGAGATGTACAGTTGTTTCTTCAATTTGTTTGGGCCCCCAGATGCAAATGTTTCAACCATGTGCTGAATGTCGTGGTACCTATTGGATGCCGAAGCCGTGAGGGTTCCGAATGTGGTTTAAAGGTTCCGAATAAACACAACCGGAACAGTGGTTGCGGTTGGCAACATGGTTGCCTCATAAAACCATGGCATTTGTGCCCGACAAGGGTCAAGTCGGCTCGACCTCCGGTGCTGAAAGTCAAGTGACCATAGGTCAAAGTCGCCCACTCAATCGTTGATGGATTCTCCAGACATTCGTTAGAAAGACTCTTGTTACGTCTCAAGGGATGTTCAACCTAAGAGGCTAGAGCGAACCCTTCTTCTTTCGTAGAAAGTCACACATTGGAACCCTAGCCAAGATGTGCCACGCTTGATCTAATCTCTCTTTTCCAAGGGACCAGACACTATCAACAGAAATACTGCTATAGTATAGGTCCCATGGAGTTATGGTCCTGGGCAACTGATGTGTCTGTAGGGCGGGATCGCAGTCAAGCGCATGCACGCTAATATCGTCGAGCTTTGTTCTTTACATTATCAGTTTCATTGGACTTTTCCCAAGGCTGGTCCGGCTGCTAAACTAACGGTCAGAACCCCCTGAAGAACACGTTGGACGATCTATTACACAATCCATCACAAAAGCAGCAGTGTGTATACGCCTCTAAAGACGTGATGTTAGTACTAAAAATACCTCTGGCCCTTCGCCTCTGGTTATTACGATAAAGCCGAAGCGCCTGGCGGAATGTGTCGTCTGCAGCACTGTCCTGAGTCACAACTCGACGCTTGACTCCTACTCGACGCCCTCGTCATGCTTTAAAAAGCCGCGATACCAAGAGGAAACATTCCCCATTCTTTTCGAGTCTCGCGAGGCGTGCGCATCTGCGACACTGCTGATCAGTGTGTGTCACTTCAAAGGTATGTGGGCGTGTAGAGTGAGAGGCGGATACGCTGTGAACATTCTATTGGTGTAAAAGCTGAACCTGCCCCTTCTTTTCCTGTCTTACCTACTTGTTCTATCCTGTTAAGGTTATATATCTACTTATCTTGATACGAATGCTGTCATTGGGTATAATATGCAGTCAGAGCCACATATAGGGGGAAGAGCGTAGATACCCTTACAGGTACAGAGCTAAAGTAAGCAAACATTTGTTGATCTTTACTATAGGATGTTGTCGTCCGAGCAGGTAGGGCGTATAGACTACTTGCCCCCCGGCAGTATACGTTCAGTAACGGCAAGTCGAAAATCGAGCGGTCCGCGCAAGTTGCTCCAAACCAGAGAGAAAGTGGTAGAAGCCTCCCAGAGATCTGAGTTGTTCAGAGGCTACAGTCTCCTTGAGACAAGTCGGACCGGGGTCTTTTGTTTCGGAATTCCAGGGCTGTCGTCGGAGAACTGGCGGTAGCCTGTTTGGAGCGCGATAAGGCGTCGACTTGTTTCTATTTCTGACGCGGTCGCTTTTCTTCCTTCTCTCCGGGCCACTGGTGTTTTCTCATCATATTTTGGTCCTTGGCGCTCGGTGCGTTGCTTTTCCAACGAGCGGCATGTGGCTGCTCGGTTCTGCGACAATGGGCTTCCAGGGGCTGGGTTCGTGTTTCGCCGGACGGCAGGCGATTTCAAATGCTTCTATTTTTTGTGAGCCGAGACCGCTGTGCAATAGAAGCTCTTCAAGCAGTGGGTGCGCATTGGCTCAGCATGAGATCGGCGTCGAAGCTCGCTTGTGTCGATGCCTATTGCCAACTATGCTCAAGTTGCTGCTGTTGCCCGGTGATGGATGAAGTCTCGGTGATGTGATGTGGTCAGGAGAGGACGAAGCAGACACTTGGATCAGCCAAGTCTTGGAGAAACTTCGCGGCGGCAACTTGACAAGCGTCTATTCGAATGTGCCAATTGCTAAACTGAGTGTAGTCGAGCCAAACCCGGCTTTTGGCTCTGGGAGTACACATCTTTCCACGTTTCATGCGAACAATCAATTCCACGACGACGACATTTAAAGAGTCATGTATAAAGATTCTGTCAGATTGGGTCTGTACGCTCTCAAGTTGAAGTATGCTGATATCTTTCTAAAGCCCAGCATCCGATTTGACCCGCAGATAGTTGAGATGAGGTATTGGTAATTCGTCGAGTCTCAATGCAGAGCCGTTGCAACTCTGGCAACCTCGACATTGCGCTGTGCAATTCCATCATGCATGATAACCCGCGGATACAGCATTAGCAATATAGGGTATTACTTCCTGCATATTCCCATCTGCCGGTTGCCCTTTTTGCAATGGCAAGCCCGAAAGCTGCGGATAGTTGCAAAAGCTAGGAATCGGCACTGGCGTAGCCTAGCCCATCCTTGAAGCCTTTGACTGTCGAGCTACTTGCAAGTGAAGACAGCTGCTGGTGTCTTCTCCAACCAACACGATATGCCCCTCAGACTGTCCTACGCTTTTACGTTTCCTGCTGAATCCGGGGGTTACTGAAGCTCGCTTTCGTGCAACTCGGCCATCTCCAGCTCTTACTACTAGATCCCTAATTTACACAAAAGCCCAAATGCGTCAGCTCGGAGCATGATTTCCAAACCCACAGCGCGGGCAGCAAAACGGCCACTTTTTGTTTATTTTCTATTAGAACCAAGGAAACTCACCCGAGTCCGCAAGTCGTCGAATTGTATCATGCATCCGTCCAATCGTGACGTCGAGCCGTCTCGCTGTTTTCACGTGAAAGAACAAGTACAGATAACGGTGACAGCGAACCCCATGCCGCGTCGCAGGAAAATCTCACCGGGGCAAAGTCTGGGCGTTGCTTGGCTTCCAGGCACACACGCGGCTGCGGATCGGGCAGCACTGTCCAGGCCTGGAAATGCCGCATCGAAAAAAGGACCTGTCAGTTAGGTTGGCAGCGTGCGTGGTGTCTTGTCGCGATCACCGACATGTTTACGGAGAGTTCAGTCGAGAGAAAAAAAAATAGAAGCAAGAAAAGGCCTGCCGGGCATTGATTAAAAGAAAGACTCATGTGTAATTTCAGGGGCATTTCACACAATCGCATCTCAATTCTCTTCTGCCTTTTTAGCTTCGCAGACACCCACCACGACGAACACGCCCCCGTTGACAGGTTCGGCGGGCCGCATACATGATACTGTGTGGGCGGGAACCACGGCGGCGGCGCGTCTGGAACGTGCGTGCGGTGTACTTGTAGGGATGGCGAGTCGTGCTTCGTCGAGCATGGTTCACGATGGTGGAGGATCCCGGACTTGGACGGCGCCGTTCGGGGCCTTTCGGAAGGGGGGACTCTCGGTGCGACGGTTCGCTGGTCAAGGGGCGAGTAATTAGTGTTTGAAGTGCGGACATGTGTGAACGCCCTCCTCCCGCCCAACCAAACGGTCGACTGTGTGATGAGAATTGATGCCCATTTCTTGGCGTTGTTGCGCGCGGTTCAAGGGGGGGGGGGAGTTCGCGGATTGACTCGCCGACTGGTGTATTTGGGGCAACCGGCAGACGATGGCGAGCCCTTCCAATTCGTCTGGGACGGGCAGAGGAAGGACGTCAGCGATCAGCGGCTCACGGAGAGCCGGTAGAGATGCCAGCGGTCCACCGGGAGTGCCACGGTGTAGATACGGCAGACGTCGCAGCGTTGGGGAAGATGGCGATTCACTACGTATCAGGGACATGGGCGATGGAGATTGGTGAGAGTCAAGTAGACGCCGATTTCTTGGCGCGAACGCGCACAATGAGGGTTATCACTGGGTGAGCGTCTTCACGATGGTCAGGCTTATCGTGCTGCGTTCACCTCCTGGTGTTTGCTCTCTGCTCTCACCTCTGGTTCGCCATGTTTCTCACTTAATTCAGTCTCGTCGACATCAACGGCGGGTATCGCCAAGCATGAGTGTCCACAGCAGCAGATGATCTAGGGCGGTGCAGCTTGTCGCCAGCACGGCAGTGGATTCGGCCGGGCGATGCTTTATCACGGACGGACGAGGTTGCGCGTTTCGAAGGAGCCTCTTGGCGACTGCGGCGCAGATGCAGATGCAGATGAAGATGCAGCCAGGGCAGGTTTGCAGATGCAGCTGTCCGGGTGCGGCGCGGTGCAGCATCTTGTCTCTCTCGGCGGGCGATCATGTCACCCAATCTGGCCAAGAGGCGCGCTTCCGGGACGGGAGAGATTCTCACCGGAGCCCTACTGGAAGTCAAGTCAGCAAGCGATGCAAATCGGCATCTACCGTGGCCGGGCTGGGCGTTTTGTCGAGTTGTGAGCGTCATCTCGTGTCGTCCTTGTGGAACAGCTGGACGTGAGAATGGACCAAGTGACAAATGACACGCGGTGGACGAGATGCACTAGACGTCGGGTCGCTCGGAGACCAAGTCAGAGAACAATTACGGAGTAGATGTCTGTCTCAACAGTCGCGGCCGGAGAAGAAAGCAAGGCAAGGCAAGCCAAGAGTCGACGAGAATAGCATCGGCGGCAGCTGGGGTTTTGTACGTTTGGCATCTCTCGTCTCTCACGCAGCGCACGTCAAGCTTCGTCCCGAGTCGATGCGGCACCGGCACGCTCGGTAGGCTGGCGGCCTCGAGTGTGGTTGCAGTCGTCCAACCTCACACACATGGACCACACGAGCGAGTGAAGGCACACGGTACGGATAGACGCACAGTTTTGCGCTCCTACACCAACGCGCTTCGAGCTCAATGAGAGTTTTTGGCAGTGCCGACTGAGCCATGATTAGCGGACGGAAGGGCGGCCCAGGGCCAAGAAGAAGAGGCATATGTCACGACCACGTTGACGTGGCTGTCGTCCGTGAGAGACGAAAGCCTCAGCTCTGTGCCTTGCCTGCCGTACGCTTTCGGCTGGCCACTGACGGCCTTTGACTTGTCACTGACTGGATCGGACACGTCAGCGGGGGGGGAACAAGTCGTTGTTAGGCTCGAACGGCACGCCATCTTTGACAATGCAGCGTCATCGACGGTCACGGTCGACGAGACGGTCTGTGACGGAGGATTCATTGATGGGCCAATATGGTAGAATTCACGGCTTTGCTTGTGTTCCATGTTCTTATCGGAGCCGTCACAATGCGGCCTCAACCCAGCCCATCCCGTCCACTCATATGCCAGGACACCATCGCCACGACGACGAGCCCTGGACCATCAACCCACCTGAACAGGAACAGGCAAGACGCTGGCCAGACGGAGCGGGAGAGACGGGTCCCTCTCTTGTTTGACTTTTATTTCTATTTCGATGGGCGGCCCGTCAATCAGCGGGCTCTATCTCTCTCTCGTCTCCAAGTCCTGGCCAGTCTACACAGTACGTGATGGACGTCTCTTATCGAGAGTGTTGTCTCATCTCACACACCACACTCACTCACACTCACTCACACTCACGCTCACGCTCACACTCACACTCACACACAATCAAACCCCCTGGTCGATTTCTTCACTCGTCCGGCCAGGGCCGTGTTTCGTCCCGGTGGGTCCCGGTGGGTTTCGGCCTCCTGAACCGCCCAAACGACCGCAAGGCGCCACCAAAAAAGGCTGCGCGAATGCTACCATCGCAAACCCTCCGGACGTCGCAGTGTATGAAGTCTTTTTGTCTCCCCCGTCGCGATGCTTTTTTTTTTTTTCTCGTGTCCAGCAGGAGTGGGTATCCCGTCTGCGCTGGCTGTGTGCATATGACTTCTATTACGGGATACGCGATGCGTCTGTGAGTGCTCCTCGACGACGTCTGACGTCTGACGTCTGGCGCCGTGGTGATGCACACACCGCGCGCGGACGAGCTGGTGAAGACGACGCAGGAACATGCGCAGGGCGAGCATCCAGGAGACGGACGACGGGCAGCGGTGGCTTGGCGGGACCAGGTACACACACATACGGATCGTCGCGAGCCATCCACGAAGCCTCATACTTGGTAGCTTCACCAACCCAACCATCACAGAGCGTCGCGGGAGCCAAGCCACCAACACGAGCTGGCAGATGTCCAATATCGTCGAGACGCTCACCACACGGTCTTGGCTCGGCCTAACCTACCCACCAGCGACCAGCCAGTCTCTGTACGGATAGTACTACTTGTCAAGTACTCGTACACTCTTGGAATCATTGCCTCATATCCTCGTCTGCGCGTTTCGACGACCAAGGCGGGTCCTCCCATCTCTTGGCGGCCAGAGCTCCGATCGTGAAACAAATGTCCCGACTCGGACGCCCGGGGGTCCCCCGTGTCACTCGCCTCTCTCCTTTCTTCTCTCTTCCATTCTTCTCTTCCCTTTCTTCTCCTCTCTTGTCTCGTCTCCCACACGCAGAGCGTCGAGCCGTTCACCTTTCACGACGGGAGGAAGCGGACCGCGGCGTGCGCGTGCGTTGGCAGCAGCCTGCAGACTAGTCACCGTTGACACGGCGCTTGTGGCTATTCATTCATGACACTGCGTCGCCTGTTAGTCTGCTTCATCTTGTTCGAACAGCATCCTCCAGCCTCGCGGCACGCCATGATCGACGCAGAGGCAAATGTGCCAGACTGTTCCATGCCAGCCCAGCCCGAAGCAAGTTCCTCGACAGGCACATGCATGGGCTATTAATATTTCCCGATTCATCACCCTGTCCATCCAGATCCTTGCTCTACCACAACATCTGCTCCGTATCGTAGTGTACCCCTGGCCAGCGTCGAGTGTTGCCCATTCTCAAATCCATGCGCGTCGCTTCGACCCCCCCTCCCTTACTGTGTACTCTGCCCTCCCCTGGCTGGCTGGCGATCGACGTCGAGATGGCCCCCAGCCGCCATTGTCCAGATAAGGAAGCCCAAAAGAATCAACGAGAAAAGGTAAAGTCTCTGCAAGAACCTCTACAGGAACTCTGCGAGAGTGTACTTGTGAGAGCTCGGCCCCCGCCCTTTGTCGTATGTGCGACGGAAAGGGATTCACGGCCCAGGTCTGTCTTGGCCGTCATGGCCGCCCCCCGATTGGTCTCTGCATCTCTCTCACGTCTCTTGCTCTCTTGGCCTGCCTGCCACATACTTGTAATTACATGGTATTGATTAATACCTTGCTATGTATCGACTGAGGCGAGGCGAGGCGAGGCTTCGACCTTGGCACGGCTGCGCCCGAACTGCAGTCTTTGCCCAAGACGCCAGTCCAGGAGTACCCCTCGGGCCCCGAGATACACGGCCGCTTGTACCGCGAGGCCTGCCGTACATGCCGGTTGACACCATCGTCAAGTCTCTGCGGGTGGAAGTCGACTTGCGGCTGTCTGCGAGCCCACCACAATGTCACGATACCACAGGGCACGGCAGAGCCATCAAGGTCTTGTCTTTACCACTCCCGTCGTGTCGTCTACTGCCATGCATCCATCAATCTAACTTCACCCTGGCCTGACCATCCGCTTCCTCTTTCGGCAGACGGTCGCCCAACAGGGTCCCCTGTGCCATTACTCCGTACACATGCCATGTATCGTTGAGAATCTTGAATCTACCACACGGTGCTTGTAGTAGTAGGCCCGTGGGGGTATCCCGACTTGGGCCGCCACCCAAACGCAGGCCCACGTTCCTGGACTCAAAGAGCCTCAACCAGAGACTGGCCACACGTCCTCACCACCACCACCACCACCACCACCACCACGACGATACACACAACCGCTGGCTTCGCGGTGTTGCCGCTGCTGATGCTGCCCGGAATCTCCCATATCAGTGGATCCCTCCCGTCCCCTCCCTGGCCCTCACGCCCTCCCTCTCCTTCACCCGAGCAGCCCAAACCCTCAGTGTGTCTCCAAAGACCATCGTGAAGCGTGTCCGTCTAAACTCCCGCCTCGAGCCTGAGCTTCTCGTACTAAAGACCGCCTCTCGCACGCACGCACAGAGCCGGTTGACGCAAGACAGCCCGGGTAGACACACGCGTCCGTACGTCCGTACGTACGCAAGACGCAGCACCAACGAACGAGGAGGCCAGACTGGCAGAGTTGCTGTGTAATTAGTTGGGCCCTGCTTCTCGTCGTCTCCTCGCACTCCACCTCCTCAAACCAGGGTGCCTGACCCAGATCCAGTCTCAGTCCCAGGAAACCACACATGCCCCATCTGCCGGACCGTCACCAAAACGTCTCATACACGCACACTTTGGCGTGAGGCAGTCTTGTTTACTCCCCCCCTTGCCTACGACCTTCACCCTCGACCCCCCCCCCCCCCCCCACCCCCCCCCATGCTACGTACACCTCGCGCTACGTTCCCGTCTCTGCCTCTCGGACGGACGAGACTGGACCGTCTTTGGGCGAGGGCCCCACCTCGCTGATACCAAGCTCGAGTGCAGGTAGCTATTCTGAGAAATGGCCCTTGGTCTGATATCTATCTCCTCTCGTCTGCCCGACGCTGCTGGAGGAGCCCGCCGAGATATATCATCCCGTCCAGGACCACCACTCTCGTCGTCTGCCCAACCGGAGCTGGAATCCCCTTCTTGTTCAGCATCAGCAAGTCTTCATTTCGTCTTCTTTTGTCGTGTTTTTTTGAGCTTGCATTTACATTTTTTCATCTCAAAGACCCCACACCTCATCATCATCACCTCGACAGGTTTTTCTCAAGTCTGTTTCTCATCTCATTCAAAGACACGCTCACTCACTCATCCTTCGACCTGGATCTCTGCGAGATACGAACGTTTACACACCAACCTGCTTCGACCGGTTCGATTCGACCTTGATCGAGAGCGAACAGTCCCCCTATAAACACCAAGAAAATCTCACTCTCACTAACACTCACTCACACACACACACACACACACACACCATGGATCGAAGGGATCCGAAAACGTCGGCCTGGACAGAGTCCGAGGTGTCGACGCGCAAAAACTCGGCAGAGTGGCAGACGTCACGACCCAACTCGCCCAAACTCGCACCGCTCGACCTCCAGTTCCAAAAGGGCAAAGGCCACGCCGCCGCCGCCGCCGGCAGCTACGACGAAAAGGACGACGGCTACAGCACGTCCATCACGCCCGTCGTCGAAAAGGGCACCGCCCCGGCCGACCACCTCCACCATCACGGCCATCACGGCCATCACGGCGCCGGCCACGTCGACATCAACGACCCCAACCGCCCGCGCATGGCCTTGAAGCAGCGCCTGCACCACTTCACGTGGGCGTGGTACACGCTCACCATGTCGACGGGCGGCCTCTCGCTCCTCATCTTTGCGCAGCCGCACCAGTTCCCGGGCCTGCGCCAGATCGGCACCGCCGTCTACGCCGTAAACATTGTCCTCTTCGTCCTCGTCTGCTCCGCCATGCTCGCCCGCTTCTTCCTCTACCCGGGCGACATGAAGCGCTCCCTCACCCACGAGCGCGAGGGCTTCTTCTTCCCCACCTTCTTCCTCTCCGTCGCCACCCTCATCACCAGCACGAACCGCTACGCCATCCCCGAAAACGACGAGACGCTCGTCTGGGCCATCCAGGTCGCCTTTTGGGGCTACGTCATCGTCACCCTCATGCTCGCCGTCGGCCAGTACAGCTTCGTCTTTGCCCGCCACAACTTTGGCCTGCAGACCATGATGCCCACCTGGATCCTGCCCATCTTCCCCATCATGCTGTCCGGCACCATCGCCTCCGTCATCGCCGACACCCAGCCCGAGATCGCCGCCGTGCCCATCGTCGTCGCCGGCCTCACCTGCCAAGGGCTCGGCCTCTCCGTCGCCGTCCTCATGTACGGCCACATGGTCGGCCGCCTCATGTCCGCCGGCCTGCCCAACCGCGAGCACCGCCCCGGCCTCTTCATGAACGTCGGCCCCCCGGCCTTCACCGCCCTCGCACTCATCGGCATGGCCAACGGCCTGCCCAACAACCTCGACCCGGACCGCGACGGCATCCTCATCGACGCCGGCATCATCCGCACCATCGCCCTCATGTGCGCCATCTTCCTCTGGGCCCTGGCCGCCTGGTGGTTCGGCATCGCCATCATCGCCGTCGTCTCCTCGCCCCCCGTCTACTTCCACCTCGGCTGGTGGGCCATGGTCTTCCCCAACACGGGCTTCACCCTCGCCACAATCTCCATCGGCAACCAGCTCGGCAACGAGGCCGTCCTGTGGTTCGCCACCGCCATGAGCCTCGTCCTCCTCGCCACCTACTTCTTTGTGCTCTACGCCCACGTCAGGGCCGTCCTCGTCCAGGACATCATGTACACCATGAGGGACGAGGACTACAACGATCACTGAGCACACTGCAGGGGACTGAGCGGGTTGTTGGACAAGAGACAAAGGTGGGGGAAGGCACCGGGATCATCGCGGCATGGATCTACGGATGCGCATGTGTGTTTGACCGCGCAGTCGTGGGCCCGAGGAGGAGGAGGAGGGGGTGGGCTCACTGTTGTTCATGCTTCATGTTCATAGCGCCACAGAACTGACTCTGGGAGACGCGCGTATTTGCAGGGAACTCTTCGCTCCGATCCGAGCGAGGAGCGTTGTTTCTTGTTTTTCTTAATCTCACATTCTTGGGGCATTTTCCAGCGTGGATCCGTCAACGAAAAGCGCTCAAATTGGATTCTTTCTTCTCTCTCATCCGTCTCGTCTCGTCTCTTTTCGTATACCCCACGGTCTCTACTCGTAGCAACTGTGACCAGGCCTCAGCTTCGTCATTCCGTCTCAAACAGGGGGGGGCTTCTTTGGTAGAGTTTGCGTGTGTACGCAGTATTGTCGATAGATGGGACGATTGCGTGACACTCCCCCCTTTAGAGGCAAAAGCCAGCGAAATAGACCAGACACCCTTTTCCAAAACTCTCTGCCGCCCACACATGGCAAGCAACGGATCAAACCAGGAGAAACGTCTCCTTGGTCCGCCTAGTCAAAATCTCCCCGTCCATGATACTGTCGCAAAAGGCCTCTCCGACGAAACGATACTCCCTCGCCGTCCCATCTCCGGACGGTCTCAGGACGTACGGGATCCGACAACCGAGCAGTATCACCACCACGTCGCCCGGCCGTGCGCCGGCGGCGGCCATTCCCACGTACCCGAGTCGCGTCGCAAAGGGGCGCTTGCCCGACATCTTGTCCATGTTCTCGCTGTACGTGAGCTGGCCCGCAAACTGGCCGGGCAGCGCTGCCAGCCTCTGGTTGAGGTCCTCGCGAGAAAACGTCGCGAACCCGGTGAGCGTCGTGAGCGCCTCCACGCAGTCTGCGTGCTGCTGCTCCGCGACCGAGGGCGAGGGCCGGTGGTGCGATCCCTCGTGCGTCCAGTAGAGGTCGCCCACGGGAACGCGCCAGGGTGCCTCGGCTCGTCGCTCGGGGGACGAGTAGACTTCGTCGGAAGCCGTTTTGGACGAATGTGTTTGGCAAAAGGACGAGATTGTCTGAAGCAGCACGCGGCGGGGCTCGTGGCCCGATTCCCACGTCCACACGTCCCCTGCCTCCTCGATCGCGTCGACTGCGTACCCGCGTATCCCGAGCACCTTTGGATCGGCCGTCGGCACAACCTCGACGCTGGTGTGTCCCGCGGCTGCTGTGAGGAACTTGTCTGCGTCGTCAAAGATGGCCGTGTACGATGCCGTCAGCCCCGAGCGCCAGTCGGGCACCCAGGACGGCAGGTCGGGGACGTCTTTGGGGAACTGGGAAAAGGAGAGGACGTTGACGTTGCCGGCCTGGATGACGGCGCGTGCTGCTTCGATGAAGGCGAAATGGCAGCCTGGGCGGACGTAGTCGGGCACGATGCCGAGACGGTCTGCGTCGACGGCGATGCTCAGCAGGCCGTATATCCTATCGCGGGGGAGCGTTGCCTGCGCGCGGCCGTCAACGAACGTCTTCTTCAAGATGTGGTAGAGGCTATCGCCTGGCCCGGCGTGCTTGGCATAGTTGCGCTGTCGTCGGCGGATGGCAAGGAGCGGCCCTACCCTGCGGTCTTGCACGGCGAGGAGGAGATGCTGCTGGTCGCTCATGGTGTTGGCCTGGGCGATCCTGCCTACGCAGTGGTCGAAGATCAGGCCCGCGAGGAGGAACAGGTCTACGTCTACCACCTTGGAGCCACACACAAAGACGGTATCGCGGCAGAGGGCCTGCTCCTGGATCGTCCACACGCGGCCGAACCAGGGCCTCTCGTCCCACGTCTGGACGGCCTGGACGAGCGGCGTGAACTTTGGAAGTGCCCTGGCTATGAGAGCCTGAAATCTCCTCGTCAATTTGTCCTCTGGGTTGCGATTCTCAATTAGGGGCCGCAGCAGAGGAAGCCGCTCTTTCGTAAAGTAACTCTCAATGTCGAGCTCGCGCGCTCCGAGACCGACCTCCTCCCAGCAGTCCATCAGAGCATCGGAGTCGGCCTCGGCCGGACCGAGCCAAACGAGAACCTGCTGGGCTTTGCTATAAATCTGCTCCATCAAGGGCACCTGCTTGCTCTTCTCCGCCGTGTCCTCCTGGTTGATGCAAATCTGATCGATCCAGAGCGTGACGGGCCCATCTCGTCGTCTGAGGTGGCGCAGGGCCGTGTCGAGCGATGCCGTGATGCCGAGGCGCGTCCGCGCGATCTCTATGGCATGGGTCTTGTCTGGAGGCCCCCAGGTGTACGACAGCGCCTTGAACAGCCGCGGGTTCGCAGTCGGCGTTACTGAAATGTCGCACACGAGCGGGCTCGAGTAATGGGCGGCTCTCTCACGATCTTCGTCTGTTCCGCCTGACTCTGAAGCCGACTCGTCAGCATCTGCTCGCCAAGGATAGAGTTCGAGCAGTCTGATGTGCGTCGATGCAGAGGGCAAGCATCCTCCGGCGGAGGTGTAGCTGAATTTGTCAGGGTCCTGGGGCTTCGGCAGAGTCGGCACGGAAGACATGGTGCCGTGACTCGGGGATCAGATGCGCGGCTATCGAGACTGGACAGGGGACGTCCATGCGCGTGGTGTTGAGGCGGCAAAGTCGTCAGTTTTGGGTTGTCACAGTCGAAAGGCCCAGTTCCCGGGGGAGATCGCGAGCGAGCCAGGGTTGGGCATCCTCGGGCGTCTGATTGGCGGCGAGGCGAACTGCTGGATCGCCAAGGCATCTCAGCCGCTCAGCCTCGGCAGCATCCTGAAGCATCGCCATCAGGGTCGCTTCTTCACGACGTGGCTCACTCAATGGTGACACGAACGTCGACATTCAGAGTGACGCAGAGACAGTCGAGTGAGGCCGATGGCGCTTAGTCAGCTGGCCACCGTGGCTCGATGAACTTGACGTGATCAGGTTCCAATTGGCTGAATTCGACAGACTTATTCGACAGATTTATTCGACAGACTCAATTCGACAGTGATCCGACAGTGATCCGACAGTGACCCGACAGTGACCCGACAGTGACCCGACAGTGACCCGACAGTGACCCGACAGATTTATTCGGCAGACTGAATGAGAGCTCGTCGAGAGGCAGGGAACGCAGCACCAATCTGCCAAGACCAGAAGCTCAGTCGTGAAACAATGGCATCTCAATGGTGGTGCAAGAGTCCGAGCTTGACAAGAAAAATGGCCTACAAAGGGCTACTCGAGGGACAAATAGTTGTAAATAGACAGGAAATGATAGGGCGGCGAAGCTCGGCAGCAGATCCGAGGCCATGCTGTGGTGGGATAGGTTAAAGAAAACGCCTCCGAGTTTCTGGTGTCTTAGACAGCTCCATGACCCAAGCTCCCTCGGCTGTCTTTCTTTTCTTTCAAGGAGCAGTTCGATGGCTTCCCGGCCGATAGTCAAGCCTGGCCAACGTCTACCGGATGGTCCAAAGGTCGCTGTTGAAACCCGGTACGACGTGGACAGGGCGGTTCGTTCTGTTCGATGAGATTTAGGTAGCTTCCGATTGCAAGGCCCATCTTGCCTGAATCTGCGTCGACCACCGCCCACGGCTTCTCACCACTCACATTGAAAAGCACAACTCGCTCCAACTCATTCCAACTCACTCAAACTCCCATCCACAGCAATCCGACAGCTTTCCTTGCTGCTGCTGGCATTGGCGGCTTCCTCGCGCCCAGCAGTGCCAGTCCCACATACGCCGAATGGCGAGACCCTGAATTCCCCCGCGATGGATCCTTGCAACTTGGCGTGCACCCTGCATGGGTGCGACTCACTGGTAGCCACACCGTCATGGATAAACTGTCACTGTTGTGGGCCATGCCAAGTGGAGTCCAGCCATTCTTTTTCAGTGACAGCTCAGCGCGGTTCGTCTGCACAGTCTCTGTGAGACGGATGGATGCAGCGTTGCAGCCGCAGACCTCTGCCTGGAAGTGACTGCCCATCTCGGTAAGCGTCGATGCAAGTCTGCGCCACACACACACACCCCCAGAGTCTCCTCGCCGTTACGGACCGGACCAAGCTCGTGTGCCCAGAGGCATGTGTTGTTGTTTCTCGGCAATGGGGATGAATGAGAGAGAGGCCCACGGATGACAGTGAGATGATGCACTGAGCCCAGTGACCTGAGCAAAGCTTGGAAAATGCCATGTCGTGACGAATGGGCCTCGGGTCCACTGCGGACACAGCTCCGGAGCTTTTCATTCGTTCGCGTAATCTAGCGCGAAAAAAAAATCAGTCTCGCCTGGGTGGATTGGCCGATTGACGACGATTAGTCATTGGACGCCCGGCTTCTCGAGTCCTGGCTCTTTTCCCTCTTGTTTGTCACCACCAACCACCAACCACAGTCAGCCCAGGGCTGTTGCAGGCTTTTCTTCGTCCTTCGGTTTCCTCGCTTTTTCGTTTCTGCCTCACCGCCCTGCCCTGCGAATGTTTGTTCTCTCGCGTTAATCCTCTCCCGAGAATCTCGGACGGTCTGAGCAGCCATCCGATCATCCAAATGTCGTCTGAACAGGACTATCAAGACCTCTTCGGCCCCCAGGCCAAAAAGGCCAAGCGAGGACGGGTGAGTTCACGACACGTCTGGTCCACCCCTCCAATTGGGTCGCGTCTGGGCCTTGGCCGTCATCTCCCTTCGTCAGCTAACGTCTCTTCGAGGAACAGCTCCAGACGGACAAATCGGCAAACGCCATTCGCATACGCGACAACCAGAGGCGGTCGCGCGCGAGGCACAAGGAGTTCGTCGACGAGCTGCAGCGCAAGGTCCAGGAGTACGAGAAGCGGGGAATCGAGGCCTCGGTGCAGATGCAAAAGGCTGCCCGCGACGTCTCCATCGAGAACGCGCGTCTCAAGGCTCTGCTTGCCAGCAGGGGCGTGTCGAGCGACCAGGTCGAAGCATATCTCAAATCCTTTGACGAGGAGAGCAAGGCGTCTCCCGCCGCGCCTCTGCCCGCCACCCTGCCGCCCATCCTGAGCACCCCCGTCGTCCTGGAGCCTTCGCCGACGCAGCTCCCTTCGCTGCAGGAGCATCTCAGCAAAGCCAGGTTCCCGTCCGAGCCAGAGACGGAGGCAAACGGCGCAAAGAGGAAGTACGGGGACACCTTGCTGCCGCCCGTCCTGACCCTGACGCCCACCCCGGACGTCCAGCAGACCGCGCCCTTGGATAAGCTCACCCTGCTTGCCAACGCCAGCCTGAATCGTCAGCAGTCGCCACAGCAGCAGGATTTGAGGAGGAGTCCGAGTTTCCACGACCGGAGCCAGACGCCGCCTCCTCGTCACGCCGATGCGCATCGCCCGCCGGCCGCGTCTCCCAACGAAATGTCGTGCAACACTGCGGCGCGAATCATTGCCGACATGCAGGGCTACGCAGACGAGCGAACGCGCCTGGCTCTGGGATGTCGCAACAGCGACGACGAGTGTCTGGTCAAGAACACTAACGTCTTTCGCGTGCTCGACGGGTGAAGCGACACTGCGCCCTGCTTCACCCCATCGACCGCTTCCTCGTCACTGACCGCTGACCCATTCGCTCGTGCCATGGCCGAGCCGACGCGAGCCACCGGTCCGTCCCGGCAGACCCCGAGCAACACGGCACCGGGCCCGGGCGGGCTTCCCCAATTTTGTCCTTTCTCAATCGGCGATGAATCATGCGCGACCCCGCTCCAAAGCGAGTACGATAACCATCCGTTCATCGATTGTTACGTCACCCAGCTGTCGCCATTGGCTGCTCTGCATCGTCGGTTCATGAGTGACACTGGCCGGGGGTTGCGCGTGCACGAAGCCCAGGCCCACCGCCCGTGGCCCAGCTACCACCACCATTGCAACTGTACTCGACATCTTCCAAACCTTTTTCGTGCCACTGCGGAATGAACAATCATGGATGGACGCGCCCGACTCTTTCTCCTCGGACAATTCGAGGGAACACGCCTGAGCGCTGTAACTGGCGACCGTCGTATCCGCAGCCCGAAATGGCTGTAGAGAACGCGATGCCTTCACGGTAGGCTTGAGGGATCCCCGCCTGGTACTCGGAGTCGCACGTTCAGACTGTTGATCAAGCGACTGCTGCGCCGAGTACTGTATCAACACATAATGATGTAATGTAGATAGCCGACTGGCCCTGTTGGGCCTGGACGTCAAAGTCGTCAATGACAAAATTGTTAATACTCCGTCAATCTTTGGAGCTGGGTTGCTGTGCCCAATGTCGTGAAGCGACCTACCGATGATGTCGACCGGCCTGGCGGACGGCTGTCGTTCGAAGTCCTGCCACATCTTCTACTTGGCACCTTCTGCGAGTTTCCAAAGCCAAAAAGAAGGTGCAAACTTTTGCAAACATAACTAGAAGGAAGGGAGGTCCGCATCGTGGCTTCCGTCCACGGTGGCTTCCTCAAAACTGAGACACTTGATAATGAACGCATACCGGGCTGCTACCATGACGGAGGCCAGCTTTGGGGGCCAGGAAAGTCACACTTTAGTCCAACGGACTGGTTCTCAGTCTTTTGGATCGTCACTTGCAAGCCTTTGTCCGAACAGCGCGAGATCGGAAACAAGTTCATCTAGGGTAGCAATGTGGTAGAACTGAGATCGGCGAGGCCTTTCGCCAGAGGCTTTAGACGGCAGACACTCCCCTACACCTGCGCCTCGGACAGTCGACCAGAGCTTAAGACAGTCGACCAGAGCTTAAGACAGTCGACCAGAGCTTAAGACAGTCGACCAGAGCTTGAAGCTTGTGCAGGATAGGACTCACGAAAGGCATCTATCTCTGCAGAAAAAGCTGTCATTTCTATTTTTGCCGTAGTCTTCCAGGATTGGAATACGCTCAGCAGAATGGGTGTCTCAAACCCTGTCTACAATAGCATCAATCGAGTTCGAGCTTGCACAGCTATCCACTGCCTCCAGAGAAAATCGCGTCGTTAATCGTTGCCAGCCCTATTTCCGTGGGCAGGTCCTGAAAACAGGTGCAAGACACGAGGCATCGGCCACAAAGACTTCAGGCGAGACTCTGGATGTGTCGAGGATCATGCCGGACGATACCGTCTGCAAGGCGGAAGCACACTCGTGGGCGTTACCCTCGAAGGCCTCTCTCACCTCGTCAATCTCGATAATCGGCTCGAAATCTACCAAAACAAGCACAGTGAGCTTCGCGGGAGTGGTTCGTCGGGGGGATCAGGTCACCTTCCGACTTTGGAGCTCGATCATCTGGGAAAAGAGCCGCCCATAACGCGTCCCATGTGTTGACGCCAAATTTTGATCTTCGGTCTCGTAGCCTATTCACCACCTCGGCCGTGACTCCGTCTTCGGGGTCGTCGATGGTGTCTCGGTTGCTTACTGCGTCGCGCAGTGGGCAGATCTGGTCGGGCGGAACACGCAAGTGAGCGTCCCGCGCCGCCACCGTCTCAAAAGGCTCTTGACAGCGGCTGCAGATGTGAGTCCGTCCCCGGCGCGCAGTTTGGAGTTTGTGGTGCGTGATTACATGGCGCCTTTGCAGTGTTAGCACCCGTCCACTGGGGAGTAGACGGCAACTTACTTGACCAGGCTGATGTTCGGGAAAGATTGTGTGGCGCAGTTGAAGCGCTTGCGAATGTTGTACTTTACAGGGTTGCGCTTCCGAAAGGGGCAGCTGATCCTCGCAGTCTTGGATCTTTTGGAGTCGCTGTTCGGCGCGTCTGTCCAATTTGTATTTCGCCTGCCGCCGCCGCCGCCGCCGTCGCGAGACCCTGGGTTCTCTTCACCTTCCGAGTCCTCGTCGTTGCGGATGGAATCACGGCCTCGTTTCCTCGAGGAATCCGAGCATGGAAAAGAGCCGGTCCTACTCTCCGACATGTGTCGCGGCTCCGCGTCGTCGTCTTTCCATTCCCCTGTGCGGGTTTCCCACGTTTCGTCATTTTCGAATCCCAGCCCGTCGTGATGGAGGATCGACAGCTCGTCAAGGCATCGCCGCACACTTTCCCAGGCTTCCAGCGGACTGGAGACCTCGCTCATGGACGAGCCAAATGCACGTGACAGAATCATTCCGCACATTTCGTCCGTCAAGTGGCTCATCTCCTGGGCATAGGAATCTGAAGATGACGACGTCATGGTTGATCGTATCGTTCTCGCGTCCACGTCCATGGATGAATGATTTAGGGATCTGTCATGAGGGTTAGAAATACCATTCGCTCAGAAGCGTTCATCGATACCAACCGGCTGGACGTTCGTCTTCCCGAACCTCGTCCTCCCTCTTGGTCTGCGTTTAGAGCAGCTCCATGTGCCAGTCTGCTGCTGTGACTCGACACCTCGGCGAGGCAGCCTCCAAAATCGGCGTACGAGTCTGCTCCGGATTCGTGACGAGCAGCTTGATGCCGAAGAATGGCCAGCGCATCCCTGCCCCACAGGTCCGTAGCCTCCGGTCTGGACCCTGCCCTCAGCAAAGTGTCCATGGCAGCTCTCCGGCCACATCTGGCGGCGACGAGAAGAGCCGTCTCCCCCCGCCTGTTACGCGCTTCCAGCCTCGCACCGGCGTCGATGAGAAACTGCAGTATTGCGTGGTCCTGTGAACGGTCTGCGTCTTCGGGCACGAAGGCGACGAAATCCATGAGCACGGTGTTGCCGAACGAGCTGTAGGCGTTGACATCCGCCCCCACTTCGATCAGGTCGAAGACGTACGTCTCTGCTTTTCCCAACGTGGCCTTGGCGAGGTCTCCGCGCCGGTCGTCGAGAGCTCGGTGAATCCACGTGCGTGTTCTCGACGACGCCGAGGCCTCGGCCGCTCCGCTGGACAGGTATTTCAACCTGCCATACGTCGATGCCGCCGTGCTGTGCAGACCGTTCCGCCCGCAGTCGTCCTCTCTCTGGGGGTCTTTGAGTGTTTGGCGGATGAACTTGATGAGGCCCAAGTCGTAGGTGCCGGCGCCGGAAAGAAACGCCTCGGGGGTTGGTGCCGCCATGTCCAGGCGCCAGATGGCATCAGCGCCGGTGCCTTGCTCCATCGTGACCGTACTCTTGGAGCTTGTCGACGTGGAGTCGTCAGAGTCCTCGTACTCTCGGTCGACGCGCGGACGAAGTGGTACTACGGACGGCCCCGGGAATGTCCAATGGCGGGGCAGACCCTCGCCGGCACCCAACGCAGGCTCGCTTGGTAAACCTGCGCTAGGATCAGCGCCGCCCTCAATGGCTGTTGGACCTGTGTCGTCATCAGCAGCGTGCTGCAAAGTTCCGGAGAAGGCATTTTCCAAGGAGGTAGCTGGCGCATCGAGGGAGGCTCGATGTGTTGCCGAGACGGCGTGACTGACGACTGATTCATCATCCCCGACAAGAGTCGTCCCGGTTGCTCGTGAGAGCACCGACTCGGGATAATCCCGTTGTGTTTTGCTACGATCCGCTTCGTCTACAGACGACGCATCGCCGTTAGGTGGGTGACTGCCGGTAGTGTGGGCTCTGGATGGTGTTGAGCGTGTCAGCTTGCTCTGACTTTGTTGAAATCGAGAGCAGATTGGTGAATTTGTCCACTTACGATATAAGAGTAGGCTTTTGACGGAGGGATCGCCAGACCTTTGAGATCTTGCCTTTTGCGGGCAGAGCATCAGGCAGGCTTGGATCGTGAGATCTGGGCCACGTGATGGCGCCTCTTGGCTGCAACTTTAGATCACCTGGGTCGTGAACCATGTCATGCCCTTTTGCTGGGCGTGGCTGGGTCGCTTCCATGTCTCAAGGCCGCCCGTCGACGGATCGCACGTGGTCGTATGCGAGTCCTGTGCCAGGCGGAGCTTGGTTCTTTGACAGCACGATCTGGATTGATATCTGGTCGAAGAGAGGATGAGCCAGTGCCCGTCGAGCGGGGTTCCAGCTCTATCTTGGTCTGTCAGTAATTACGGATCGGTTGCTTCAGTCATCATGTTTCTGACCGAATGCATGCTGGCCATTTCGCCCCTTGCCAAAGATTGGCCGCAAGTGACTTGCATTGCTGGCCAATTTTACGGTCGTGGCTCGTCACCTGCGGCTGTGATTGGTTCATACGCTCCGGTTCCAAAGGTTCTCGGTTTTGGGACCTGATATCGATAGACTGAGCTCCATAGATTCTCTTATTTCGTGACTTTTCATTAGTCCATACTCGTCCTTGGCTCGTAGTGCCTGGATATTGCACAATTTCAACTCCAAAGGCTTCGCAGTACCGGCGAGAAGGCAACGTCGATATCCTTGGATCTCGAGCAGTCTCGAGAACTGACAACTTCGTCCTTCTAAATCTTCATCGACGACATCATGCTGTCGGGGCGCAATGACCGAGAATCAGCACCGCCGCCACATATGGGACTCTTGCGAGACGAAACACTTGTTCTCCGCCGACTTCTCGGATACAGCAATGCCGAATCAGCACAAAATTCTCAGCCAGAAAGCCTTGGAAATAAGCTGCAGCGATCCTCCATGCGGGATGTTCTCCTTGTCGGGCTCGACATTGACACATACCAGGGATACGACCGGCTGGTTCCAGACCAGCAGCTACATATTGGAGTCTCGATATTGGACACCAGGATCCTGGAAGACATGCTTCTAAGCCAACCAACAGCAAACTATCAAGAAGCCATAACATCACATCAGTTCACAGTGGGAGAGTCGGCTTATTGTAAGCGGGCATCGAAAAGATTTCTCTTCGGCACATCAGAACCCGTCAGCATTACCGACCTCAAGCCGATACTCGATGTTCTACTAGCAAAAAGAGACTACGTTCTTGTGCTTCATAGTACACAGTCAGACTTCAAAATTCTTCGGCATCTCGCAATCGATCTCCCTACTCAGTCGCTTTACGTCATCGACACCAACAAGGCCGCACAGCATCCCCTTGAGCTATACTACCGGTACAGCTTAGAAAAGTTACTCCAAACTTTACAGATTCCTTATGCACACCTGCATGCCGCGGGAAACGATGCTCACTATTGCCTTCGAGCTCTACTCATGATAGCAGTGTTCGATGCCGGGCGCCATTCATCGGGACATGATGAAGCGTTGTTACACCTGTTCAGATCCGTAGCACAGGCACCTCGGCCGTTGACCCGGGGAGAGATTTGGCAACTGGAAGAGCCTCAACGCGAAGCCCGTCGAGAAGCAAAATGTCAGTCAAAGTCTAGAAGAAAAGCCAGGCGGGCGGCCAGAACCACCAGAAGACTGCTTGAACGGTTGGATCGTGAGAGAGGGCAGACACAGAACGAAGAATCGGATCAAATGGCGCAACCTGGTTTGGGTACTGGAAATGAAGCTGAGAGTCCTGGATGTTCTCCCACTTCTTTGATAATCGACGAGGAAGACCCTCCGTCAGAATTGGACCAACTTTGACTAGCCAGGAACAGCTGAGCAGGGACAACAAAGTCGGCGTCGATCCTGTACAGCGAGCTGTCGCCGGTTTATGATCAGGGGTAAAGCTGGGTACACAGCAGGGCCCGCCGGATGATCCTGTCTGTGCGTCTTATCCATCTGGGCCGAGTGTTGAAGCTTCGTAGAGGAGAATCTTAGATTCATCGTTTTCTTCACCCCTGTTCCTTTCGCCGTAACGCCCTTATTGTTGCGATACCCACACATTGACAAAGTCTGCCTGTGTTACTGTTGGATGTCGAAGACAGATTTCCCGAGCCTGTGATGTTGTCTTCTTTCCAACGGAGGCAGAAGTCTTCCGTTTTCCATTTTATATAACCTAGCACAGTCTTCCTGAAGCAATTCTTTCTCGCCAGCAACGGAGCTGAGCTGCAGAGTTCCGCCGAAGAATGCCGCTTGCCATGCCGTCTCGCAGCAGACTGACAGGAGGCAACAGTGAGTAAGAGTATTTGAATCTCATGTTTACAAGGCTCATTTTACCTCAGACCTGGACAACTACCGTCTCTCAGGAGTCAGAAGTGCTGCTTACGACGCACGCAACGTCCTTCGCCACGGATTCCCGTACCCTTCTCCTTGAACAAGCCCCTGGGCCACATCCGCTTGACTCTTGGCAGCCATCGCCTTCATTCTCCAGGCTGACAGAGACCACCGATTCTCACTTGGGAACACAGACACACGACGCTGTATTGTTCCCTGTGCACTTGTTGCCCCCGCGTTTCTGAAAAGCGAAGCGTCAGCACGGTAGCACCCAAAATCTGGCTTCACACATCTGCAAACGCAAAGCTGGACTCACCAGGCCCTGTTTTCCACAAATCTCGTCGCAAATGGCGACCGAGTTGCAGCCCTCTTGCGGTGTTTGTGGAAGTGCGCTTACCACACAGGCAAACGTGATGAAGAGAATAGAAAATGAGATGGCCTTCATTTTTGCGGCTGGTGAATTTTATCAAGTAATCGTTTGGGTAAGTTTTTGTAAAGGCAGAGTGTGTACAATGGCGATGAAGTTGTCCCAACCTCTGGAGCTAGAAGAGTTGAGCCCGTTTTTATACAAGCCGTTCAGCTACTCGTTGAGCAACCCGTGGAGCAATCCGTGGAACAATCCCACCGGACCGATTTCCGACGGGCAGATTAAAAAACCCCTGTAGGGCGCGATCAACCATCACAGATGCCATAGCAAACAAGCTTTAAAGCTTTAGGCGATGTCACCCGATTCATGTCAATTGGTGTGAGAAATCAACCTTGCAGTATTCAGGACCGAATCCCACGTCCCCGCCGAGGCAACGCCCGAGACATGTCAAAGTTCTTCCAAACATTGCAGAGGCTGTCTGTCAGACTTACCACGCGAGCCTCTTGTCATGTCATGACATAAGAAAGGCTACCTTGTTTGAAGATGTCTCCGGAAGTGCGTCGAGTGCCATCATCACGGAAGCCGTTTATACGCGGTGTCCCGGGAATAGGTTACCGACACGGGGACTTCGGGGAAATCTTACCCTGACAATGTTAGAGACCACGCCGCTAGGGGAAACTTCAAGGACGATATTGTCTTCGACCACCCCAACGCATCGTTGAACTGGCAATACTCACGTCGAGCTTTGAGCTGTCGCAGAGTTTCGCAGCTTGCCATGGTTCAAATGAGCAGTCTCAAAGCACGTTTTGCGTTGGACTGACAATAGGCCCGGCAAAGCCGAACCTGACAACAACCCACTTTGATCAAGAGGGATCAGGCATCCTCGAAAGCTATCAACAGCATCGAAAAAGCCATAGTCACACTACAGTACGAACAAAAGCCATTGGCGTATTGGTGTTCAGTTCCTCCCAACCTCTTGTTTCTCTTTTCAACGACTCGACGTCTGTTCAGCTATTCACTCTCTTCTTTCCCTGGCATTTTCCCGGCCTGTAGGCCCATGCCACGACGACATTCTACTTGTCGAATCCATTTGTCGACTCAGCTGAACTATTGCAAGCATGGAAGCGCTCCGTAAGACCCTCCGTGGCGTTCGGCACCAACAAGTGGATCGTCATCCACAACTTCAAGCCCTGATGGTCTAGCGGTATGATTCTCCCTTAGGGTTATCCTTGTGATATCTTGTTTGGGAGAGGTCCCAGGTTCAATCCCTGGTTAGGGCCTTCTCTTTTGCTTTTGATCAAGAGGACAGCTAAGACAAGCGGCTTGATGAGGAAGGCTTTGTGGAAAGATTCACAGCAAAAGCGCGGTGCAAGTTTAACGTGATGAACAGCATGCCGACTCCAGTGACGTTGAGCGAAGACATTCCTTTCGATCGGCCCATCTTTACGAAGGAAGCAGACCGCTTCATTGGCGATGACTCGATGGACAAAGGCGTGTTCCTCTTCTGCGGTAGTTGTCTTCAGGTGGAGGAAAAGAAGAATATCTTGAAACGAGGGTTGGGCAAGACGGTGCATGATGTTCCACTAGATAACTTGCAACTCCGCTGACAGCATCACAGTCACCTCTCATAGTGCAGTCCGTCGCGAACAAGTACAGAATAAGCGTGTCAGAAGACAAGAGGCAAAAGCTGCTATTGCAAAGATGCCAGAAAAAGAACAGAACGCTTCTACTCGTTGAGAAGATGAGAATGAGCTGTCTTGGCCGAATAGAAACTCTAGCAGGAGAAGCCATCCGTATCTGTGGGCTTCAATATCGCAAACACCGCCGCGCCGTCCCTCAAGCCTCGAGCGGCTTCTGCCCGTAAACAGCATGACTACAATGCTGTCAGCACACACCCTCTCAACGGCCAGGCAAACAACTCACATGTCGAAAACGGCGTGAAAGGCGGCGCTCTTCAACTCCTTGCGGACATTCACGAGCTGCACCTGAGTCTCCGCCTGCGAGCGGCCCAGCATCTCGGCAAAGAGCTTCAGCGACAGCGCCTCGAGGCCGTTGAGCGTCAGAGCCAGGTTCATCATGCCCAGCTCTCTGTACCACGGGTCCTTCGCCCACGGTCCCAGCGGCGCAACGACCTTGTAGTGAGCGACGTTCTGGAAGCCCGCGTCCCTTGCCCAGCCGTACAACTTGGGCCCGACGCTGGGGTCGCGTCCGGTCGCGGCGCAGGCGTCGTTGAAAGCGGTCATCCACTTGGCGGTCGCGGTTTCTTCCGAGTAGGTGCCGTCTTGGGAGTAGAAGGTGGTGTTGACGTCCTGGAACTCGGCCCAGCCTCCGGGGGCGAGGTGGCTGAGACCGGACGTTAGCTACGGCATTTGGGCTGTCGTGCAGGGGACATACTCGTATATGTTCTGCATCAGCTTGGGCCAGTCCTTGATGGAGGCGCCCATGTATCGGCACATGATGAAGTCGTACTTCTTGTGCCCTACCCAGCTGCTTTCGACGTCGTCAATCTCGAACTTGACGTTGGAAGGGACCCTGTGGTTCATCGTTAGCATGTCTGGCTGCTCCTTTGAAGCACCGTTGGTCGCACCACTCGGGCTGGATGGCGCTGAGATCGAGACCGAGGATCTGTGACCTTTATTAGCTCGTCATGCATTCGTGGGTTTAGCTGTCGTCGAACCCGCGCAGGTCCGAACTGACCTCGGCCTCGGGATAAATGTCACCCATCTCAACAGCCCCTGTGCGAGAATCGGTAAGTAACTGGCATGCGAGATGTCCCACCGATGAAGCTAATCACATGCGTCACCTACAGATTCCTGTACCGGTTCCAATGTCCAGAATGTTGTGAGCCTTGTCCATATCCACCGGAGCGAGATAGAGCCGACTGCCGATGGCTTTGACCATCATGGCGTGGGCCAAATTGAGACGGTCCATCTCGAACTGGGTGACGACGTCCAGTCAGCACGAGCGGAGGAAAAGCTATAGTAGGGCATCTGATGTACCTCGTCGTTGGGAAACTTGTAAGCTGCGCGGCGTTAGCTTCGTGAGCACTCTGCTTCTACACTATAAGGGAACACGAAAGACTTACACCCAGGGCGAAATGCGTGATACCGGCGGCCATACTCGACCGGGTAGTCGACGACACTTGACGTGATGGAGGCCGTAAGATTTGACCTATGATGTTAACGTTTCGTAGCAGACTGAGGATACTCGGGCCGCATACAGTCGCTCATCGAGGGACGAAGCGTCATCGGTAGACTGTCGCCACGCTTCTGTCAACAGGCACATTTCTAAGCAGACCAGGGGACCACCCGTACATAAAATTCGTCGTCCGCGTCAAGCACTGGTGGCTCCTCGGTGGCAGCAGGAGCCGGCCGAGCCGGAGTAGGCTGTTCGTTGGTCGAAGGCTCTGACATTGTTGGACTCGTGACTGTCGGTTTCCAACGTTGATAATCTCGTGCGAGGGAAGCTCTGCGGGGTGCGGCGGATGGAGAGGTGTTCACATGTATTCGACGGTTGGCATAAGGGGGATTTCGCGGCAAGGCGCCTCCGCCCCTCACTTCGTTGCTTGCGAGCCAGGGTCATGGTCCAAGACGGAGCTGAAGGTCGGGATTCGCTGCTTTTTGGGCCAAAATCCCGCATCCAGTGGCTTGTTGACCAATGGGAACCGCACGCTTCGCAGTCCGGGTTGAAGATTGTGGGTATGGTTTCATTTCCTAGTCCTAGACGCTGCCATCTTCTCGCATTTCACCTGTGATCGTCACCGCTACGTCTACTGTAGCTGTAGTTGTAATGTCAAGACAATATGGAGTATCTGGTTTAGTTGGTCGGCGCTCGCGTCAATGCCTGCAACAACATGCTGTGCTCGTCTTCCTTCAAGCACCTTATACCAACACCCATGGTCGGCTGTCCGGCCCAAGATCAAGCCTCACCCTCCTCCCTCTTCCGCCCCCAAGGCCAGCCGGGGACCGTGGGAACACCAGGGTTCGGGTTGCTCTGATGCCCGCCCCTCTCGTCGATCCAGGCGGCCGGATTGAGCGGGCGGTTGGCGTTGGCGTCGACGCCGAAGCGGATCCAGGCGTAGATGCCGTCGGCGAGGGTCCTGCCCACGAGCGCGTACCGCACGACGGGGTCGTCAGAGCTGGACGACATCATCATCGGCACGTCTTGGGCGTTCTTCGTGACGGCCTGGCGGTTCGTGGCGTAGGGCGGCAGCCTCTCGACCTCGTCGAGGAGCTTCTGGTCAAAGTACATCTGGCCAATGTGGGCGACCTTGCCGCCGGTGACGGTGTTGTTTGGCTGCCTCACGGCGCCGATGTGAGCGATGGCTGGTATTTGTTAGCGGCGCTGGCTCGGCGGAAAGGAGACACCCACCGTGTACGTGGTTCGTCCGTCCGGCGTAGTGGCCCGGCACGACGGAGTCAAAGGCGGCCATGCCCTCGTTGTCGGTGAACTGAACGCCGCGCAGAGTGGTGGTGTTGATGAGGGACAGGTCGTTGGGGTTGCCGTTGCCCGGGTAGTTGAGGACGCCGCCATAGACGCCCTGGACAGTCAGAATCTGAGAGAGCTAGGTTACGAAAGACTCACGGTAGAGTTGCAGCTCCAAAAGTCCAGCGCGGCGTTGGTGATGGGCTTGCAGGTCCTGACGTCGACGACCTGTATGTCGATGGTCATCTTGACGCCGCCCTCGCCCTCGGTGAGCTCCCTTCGGATTTCCTCGCCTTTGACGTCTGTCCCGTGTGAGTTTCATAGGCGCAAGATGCAGGGACAATCATACAAAGGGGGCCCTCGGTCTGCTCGGGGGTGAGCATGCAAGCGCCGGACCCAGCGAACAGCTCGGAGGCCGGTGTCTTTTCGTTGTAGGGCTTGTTGACTCGGTGGTCTGTTCTCAGGACGGTGTTGAAGTCTCGACCGTGGATGATGGGGCTGTAGTCAGTCAGCAGAGAAGTTTTGGTGGGAATGAGCGGCTTACATGTCTTGGACGCCTCTTTTCTGGCGGAGTTTCTGGAGCTCACCGTGTCTACGCTCGATTGTTCGCTTCACGAACTCTGGCTCGGCGAAAGCCTCGGCGCAGTGGTCGAGAGATCTTCGGTACCAGGGTTGGGCTGCGTGTTGGAACTCCCTCTCCTCGACGCCATGGGGATGGGCGAGGACCACCGTGGAGAGTAGCAGATGAAGCAGAGCATACTTGACGGCCATGATGATTGTGGGTGACAGTTTAAGGACTACAGTCAGAAGAGCACGCGGGTCGAATCGAAAGCTGTGGAGACAGCTTCCAACTACAACATCTCCGTCCGAGCGACACCTTTTTATTCCGGCCATAATTGACTTGCACTCCGTTGTCATTCGGGTCGTCGTTACAAGCACGCGAAGCGGCAGTCTAGGCTCTTGGAGCTTTGAGTATGGATAATCCGGGATACTACCTTCTTGCGTATGCGAGCTAATACACAAGGGCATGGTGACCTACCAGTTGGCTAGGCGGCTAAAGAAGCACATGCCGGCAATTGCTATCCTCCTACAAAGGTACCGCAATTCGGTCTCTGATTTTAGCCGCATACGATGTTGAATACTACTATAGACCTGGGTAGTATTCCAGGGGTGCTGTGATAGCCGATGATATCTTACGTAGGTAGGTATTCCATTTGAGTTTACTTTAACCGAGCAGCCCAATCCAAGGAATTTCGGAATCTTTGCCATCACTATTCGAGCCATTCCGCTTGTGTACACCTCCCTTCATTGCATTATACTCACGTCGTTACAGTATATCGCGAAGAAGATAGATTGGGTCTAGGCTTGAAAATTACCTATAGGTACCTAGCTAGGTAATACTTCTTAGAGCCTATAAGTAGTAATAGATACCTATTAGGTCTATAGGTAAGATATAGGTATAAATAAAAAAGTAATACTACCTATAGGTAATAATAAGTTACCTACAACTACCTATTTTATAAATTAAATAATACTAAGTAATTTAATATTACTTATAGAAATACTTTTAAAAAATAAAAAGAAGAAATTTATCTTAAAATAAGAAGTAAAATAATAATTAGAATAATAATAATTATTATAGTCTAAATAGAAATAGATATAAATAATTACTATAAAAGTTACTAACTAACTATTTTTAAAGTTATAATTCTCTTTTTTTTCCCTAATCTTACTTAACCTTAAAAACTCTTACTATTACTATAATAAGATATTTTAAAAAAAAGCTTAATAGAATTATCTCTTAATAGAATATTCTTAAGATTTAATAAAAAAGAAAAGTCTAAAAAGAGAGTAAAATTCCTCTTAGAAATTTAAATACTAAATTAATTAAACTTATTATTATTATTAAGGTTATTATTATTAACTATATTTCTATTAGAAATAATACTAATTCTATTTTTATAGAAA